>PVJH01005938.1:0-106570 GCA_004026705.1 Nesogale talazaci | reverse complement strand
TTACCATAAAATCGACTGTGCTGCTTCTCAAACATACTAAGAATTCTCTGGCACGGGGCCTTTATAACCAGCTCTTCCTTGTTCCAGACATCTGTCTGGCATGTTCATTTTAATCCCCATATTCTAGTCATGCTGTGAACATTTGCACCTCTGCCCTTCCTGCAGGGATCCCTGGTGGTGCTGTGGTGAAGGCACTTAAATGCAAACCAAAAAGCCAACAGTTTGAGCCCATCAACTGCTCTCTGGAAGGAAGATGTGCCCTTCGGTGTCTGTAAAACATAACCTTGGAAACCTGCTTTGCCCCGTAGGGTCATTATGGGTTGGGATTGACCCGATAACATTGGGTTTGGTTTATGATTGGCTCTCTTCTGCTTTTGTTCCATGTCTCTCTTCCTAGCTTTTTTTTGGTTTTCCTTCCTGGTGCTCATTATCTTCAATTATGCAGTATTGTCTCCCCACTCCTCCCCAGCAGTAGGTCTTGAAAGAGCAGCCAGTTGGACATGTGAAGGGTAATCAGCAGTGTAGCAGCACCACGCTGATGGTGTGGTGGACATTTGGTAAATCTTTTTTTGAGAAACGGAAGTAAAGAGTGCTGCATGAGCTCAGAGGCAATTACCTCTGCTGTTTATACAGAAATCAGGAAGGTAGGCTCCTAGGTCTGGAGTGAGAGTGAGCAGGGTTTTCAGAAGGGGTAGCACCATGTGGCAGTGTGTACACGGATGGTTGGCCTGGCCAGGGAGGAGGTGACTGTGTAGATTGGTCAGTGACTAAGAGGTGCAACCTGAGGAGTGTGGGCAGCAGATGTGCAAACCAAGATCGAATCTTAGTCAAATATCTCCTACTGCTAACATAAACCAACATCGAGTTCAAAATCTCATTATCAGAGGTCATGTTGACCTGTGAAATAAAGTAATGGTATGAATTACTCCCCACCCCCCTTCTCTGACACAATGATATTTGAAAGTAGAACACTTACAAATGTTTTCTCTGTGCTGGGTTCCCTGTGAAGGGGTTTGCCAGTAGACATATATTGTCGTACTCTTCATGAGTCTGTTTCTTTTCTGTCAGTAAGGACTTTGGTTTTAGGCTATTGTTGCTGTTAGCTATTTTTGAATTGGCTCTAAGTCTTGGCGACCCCGTGTGCAGTAGTGCGACACACTGCTTGTCCCTGTACCCATCCCCTGTGCTGGGTATGCTCTCCTTCCTTGTTGCAGCCAATGTGTGTTTTTAGCGCCTTTGAAGTATGTTAGAGAATGTTCTATTGTGATCGGTGGGGCCTCTATTGCTTGATCTCCAGGCCTTTCTTCCTGTTTTGTCTACCTTTTGAAGCTCCACTGAAAGCTGTTCACCATGAGCGACCCCTCTTAGTACTGGAGCTCGTGGTGGCACAGCTATCAGCATCACAGAAGGATCCAGCCCAACACAGGATGAAATATTACTGGAGAGTGTCCTAGAATGCTAACCTTTTTTTTATTTGTGTGATAGCTTGTATAAAGAATTCCTTAGAAAATTATTTGCTTAACCCTTGCATTGTAGAAATGCAAGGATACTGCAAGGCTCAAAATTTATGTTTTTGAGTTATAGAATCATTAAAGTAAGCACTGTTGGTTTACTTTGAAATGAGATGCAAAGACTACATTTGTTGGTGATTTTCACTTATTTCCCTCTTTTATCCTCTCACTTGAGATAACACCACATGAATAATAATAAACCATAAGAAGTAATAAATGATCAGAACAATTATCACTGGGGTTGAAAATATAATTTTAATGTTAGGAAACATTTTAATGCTCTACACAAGACTAGTTAGCAAACCAATCTTATTTTTATGCAGGCAAGCCAGTTAAAGTTGGATCAGAGATACTTAAATGACTTGGCAAAGTATGTCCTCTCTTTATGTCCTGCCCTTTCAATTTCTCCTGGGGCATCTCCTAGTATTTAATCTTCTCATCAAGAATCCAGCTGAATAAATTTAGGAATGAAAGGCAGACTCTCAACCATGTCATTTTCTCCGAGAAAATTGGATTGTATGTTGGTAATAACAATACCTGTCATACTGAAAAATTGTTTGTAGTAGGCATGACTGAAGGGCTTATAGCTGACTCTGTTTTTGTTGGGCATATAAATTTCTTGTATTTCCAAGTATTGGGAATAGAATGCTGACAATACCAGGGCTGAGAGGACTGCGAAGCAAGCCACTAAGTCACTTTTCTTTATCTGAATTAACCTTCCCTTTCGAATGTCGACAGCAGCGAGAGGCAAGGTGCGTTTCTGTAGTTGAGTCTCGGGAACGTTTCTAGGTGGCGTCAGTTATTAACCCACGTCATATTTGACTTCCCATTGCCATATATAGCATGATCAGTGATTGTAAGCAAGTGTCCATTCCCCTTCCTCCGAGGGGACTTTGAAAACAATAGAGCTAACCGTTACTCCCCAAACAGTTGCTTTTATACATACAAGTAATTTTTGCCTGTGAATATTCAGAACGGTACATCATTTTACCCCGATTGGTTCCCAAGGGCAAGATGGCATTTCACCAGCCTAAAGTTTATTTATATTGTATAATAAGACAAGCGTGTTCAGTTGAAGGGGAAAGGTGCCCTCATATGTGCGTCACGGCCAGAGAACTCTAATGGGGGTGCCGGTCACTCCCGGTGGAGTTTCTCGGAGTGGGCCTAACTGAGGTGTGCTAAGGCCAGCCCACGCGAGTTCAACGGGTGTGGTGCCTGCTCGGCCACTTTGTGATAACTGTTACATGAAGACATCTTATTTCCTTTAATTTCCTCAAAGATCTGTGAGCTGTGTGGCAGTGTAGCGTGCGGACTAGGAACTCGCCACGCGGGTACGGTTTCTCAAATTTAATGTGCACTTGAGGTGAAGTTGGCGTCACGTTTGGGCACGCACCTAGGTCGCGCGTGGAATTTAGACCATCCAGGGCTTTGAAAGCAGTCACAGGGAAACGAGGGTCTGAGGTCACTGTCTGTTACTCTTTCCAGAAGCATGTCTTCTTGCTCTTAAGCATACCTACCATGTTCGGTAAAGTGAGGTGGCAGCGAAAGGGCGCGTGACCCTCAAGGAGCTGGACGGACGCAGAGGCCACACCGCGGGCTCAGGTGTAGGGACTATTAGAGGATGGCAGGACCAGGCAGTGCTTCGTTGCGTTGTGCGTAACGTCGCCATGTATCAGAACCCTCTCAGTGCTAGCTCACGAACGACAGTCCACCACGGGATATCCGGGAGCCTGGTTTTCTGCAGTCCGGATTATGAGACAATAAAAATTTCCTTCCCCAAACGCCTCACCCTCGGTTATAATTTGAGTTAGTGGCCCTTTCCCTGACAGTCTCAAAATGGAGAGCTTCGACAGGAGGTCCAGTGGAGCCTTCGCATCGGGAGAGAGTCCGGTTCAGACCGATCATTCCAGTGTAGCGAATCAGAAGTGATGGACAACCTTTCATTTATCATCAGGAAGTCCCAGACTGGGCTTCTCGCTTTACTCTTACCCGGTTCCCCCCCACGTCAAAGGGCGGTTTTAAGATATGCCCACACAGTAGCTAAGAGTGAGCATGTAGGGGTTAAAACTGAGGTCGAGGAAAAGGTCAATAATTAGACACTGTATCTCACGGTAATGAAAATGAGAATATTTTAGGAACACTAACTGGAGGCAGTATCTCAGCAAGCCTAAAGGATGCCATTTCTACTGGAGGTGCAGGAGACCTATTTAGCTCTATAGTGATCCCTGGGGCCCGAACTGCTCATTTGTCATATTGATGTGGACAGTGACTAAGCAGGCACATACACTGATAACATAGTACTTGCAAGCCCAAGCAGGAGAGAAAAGATGATTTATAGACTGTTGTCACTCCGAATACCTTAACCGTTTGTTCCCCGGGTTTCCTCTAAGGTGCGCTCATGAAGGAGATTTAGAACGGAGGTACAGGATGGAAGTCATGCTTCGTTATGGTCAATTAACATGGCCCTGATTGTCATGGTTCCCGATGTCCTCCGCTATGGTTCCCTTCTGGGAACCATTTTGTACTGTGCCGATGGACAGGAGTGAGGTGTCCTTGACCTGACTTGGTGGAGGATGTGGGCGGAGCCACACCCTTTGTTTCCTTGGGAGTCTTGAGGATCCCACCTAGAAGAGGGTGTGAACCAGGCCATGACCTTTGTTTCTCTGAGGGTGTCTCCAAGACCCCTCATTAGTAGAGGGTATAAACCAAGGTAGGCACCTTTTGTTTCCAGTGGGCCATCTTTGACTTTACCTTGGTAGAGGGTGTGAGTTAAAACACTTTCTTGGGGTATACATGCTGATGCTAGCACACATCACGTCACTTGGAAAGCCAGACATTTGTTTGCTGTCTGAGCTTGGTAGAAGCAAGCACACCAGCTGTGACTTTGGGCGTTTTGGCTTCTGACTCTGGACCCTGCATTTAGCTCACTTCTGCTTGGCCTTCAGATTTTGGACTAACTAGTACCCCCCAGCATGTGACAGCTTTCCTCAAAGTGCCGTGAGTTTCTGTGGACATTACTGGGATGCACAGAACCCAGTGGCGTGAGGGAATACATATACTCAAGGAGTAACTAGGAGAAATGGAACGGAAGAGTAGAATTTTCAATGGTGTTGAGTGTGTTTGAAGTCAGGTTCAGGCCCTTCTTCTAAGGGCCTCTGGGTGGACTCAGACCTTCTGGTTTAGGAGCTAAGTGCTTGACTGTTCCTCTCATGGAGTCTTCTCGGAGAGGTATTTTTATCTTCTCTCCACCGATTATTTGTATATAGTCCTCTTTCTCAGTATTCCTCTGCTTAATCTTAAAGCTTGATCTAGCATGTAAATTCCCATATTTATTTGGTCTGGCATTTCCTTTTGAGAAAAATAATCCCCTCTACCCTCAGGACTTGAAAAAAACAGGCATGTGTCCATCAGTGCCATTATTATTGTTAGGTTGAACATTGAACTATTGAGGTAAATTCAGCCCCAGACCTAAAGGGACTACGGACTAAAGACTCAAAAGTTTGACTCTATCTGACCAGTAAACCCTAACTCTTTTATGAGTTTTAGTGCAGTTCCATGCTTTCTTCCGTTATATCCAGGGCTGTTTAATATGATTCATTTCAGAACTGTTGGTAGTGCTACTGTCTAGTTCTTCTATCTAGTTTCTTTGTGAACTTTTTGAAGCACCCTTGAGTATGTCATCTCATTGCTTTCTTACCTGCATGACCTTTGCTGGAAAAACAAACAAAAAGAGCATTGTCTTACTGGTTCTTCTTTGTATGTAACATTTTTTTTTATATTTCTGAGCTGCTTTCTGGATTGTTTTTGTTTTGGGAAGTTTTATTATAATACATCTTGGTGATTTTCTTTTGGAGTCTATTGCATGTGGGGTTTATTGAATTGTTTATATGTGTATCTTCTTATATTCCCTTATATTAAGGAAATTATGCTCTAATATACCTCTGAAAATATTTTCAAATTCCCCCCCCCTCTATTTTGTATTCTGATCACATCTAAGTTACTCCATTTGGTGTTTTTCATATTCTTCAGTCTATTCCTCTTTCTCCTCCTCCTCCTTCTCCTCATCCTGATTCTTCTGAATTTTTGCTCTGAGTATAATATTAAGAGGCTTGCCTTCAATTCCACTAATGCTGTCTTCAGCTCATTCTTTGAGGGTGACAAGGGTGGTCCTGTGAGAATGTCATTGGGAAGCCCTACAGTTTTTATTTGTCCCTGAAGATTTTATTTTCTTCCCCAAACTTTAAAGAACTTATAAAAGGAGCACAATTTGAGTTTTCTGAGGTTGCTAAAACCAATGCTTTCTTTGATGTAGTTTAAATGGAAAAGCACAGAGTTTTTTAAGAAAAGGCCAGAGATCAAAATTGCCAACTTCAGGAAGCACATCAGTGTGATCCAAGGATTGTGAATGACAAAATCCAAACCCCAGAGAGAGATGATGTCAGATCTTAAATTATGAACAACCAGTCTTCAGAAGGCTAGGGATACTGGTGGGAGTCCAAAATTCGTTTGCAGGGCCCACATCTGGATGAAGTCTCTAGTTCATTCCCTCAGATCACAGACCAAGGAAGTGACTTGCTTTGCTATCATGCAGAGTACAATGGGTTTTTGTTGGTGGTGGTTACGAATTTTTTTTGTTTTTCCGTCTTTTGTGTTCTATGTGTTTTTGAGTATGAAATCCAGGATGGGTAGAGCTATGGAGACAGTCACTATAGCGAAGGTTTCTTGAATGGTATGGCAGAGAGGGGGCGGGGCAGGGGGTAGAGCTGGTGACTGGGAATAGGATGGAAGAGACTGCCCCAAGCTTGGCTCTTACAAAGTTGATTGAACTAGTGAAATGTATGACATGGGAAATAGACTCCAATAAATCTATGTGGAAATCATCATAATAGAAACTATAATGTAAAAAGCAAACAAAAATCACCACTCTCAGAACGGTATAGACCTAGATGGAGGATGTGTTGAGAAAGAATAGCTTCACATATCGATACTCTCGTTGAATGAAAGTTTTTATGGTTTTATAACAATAATGTTTTATATTTACTCATAGTTGTTTTTATGTGCACTTTTTCCCTTAAATGATACTGTCGCTAAGAAAGTTGAATCATTGTTTTAGATAGTGCTAAAACATCATAAGTACAAAATATCATAAGTGAAGGGCTTTGGCAAACAGAAAAGTTTTTCTCTAACTTTTTGATGAGGTGAGAAGCCCAGATTCCTCGTACCAGCTGTGGGGAAGCGTCCCCTCACTGTCAGCTCTGCAAAGAGGACTTTATCAATAGGTAGCAGTCGTAGACTGTGGCACACAGGATTTTTTTTTCCCTGCGCCTCCTACTCTGTTGACCAGTTCTTGTCTTGGAAGCTCAGGGGCAGTTTTTCCCTGCCCTGTTGGGTCGCTGTGAGTGTACATCAACTCAACGACAGTGAGTTTGGTTTGGTTTGAAAGCCAAGTTGACATATGTTGCAAGGGGACATGCAATTAAAACCATGCCAATCATGGTAGTTTTTCATCTCACTTTCATTATCCTAATTAGTATCCTGAAGGGTGAAAGAATAAATTTTTTATCTCATGCAAATCTGATAGGACAGTGAATGTGACATCCCCCTTCCTACCCTTCCACACACAAGTTTCTGATAGACCACTTCCAAGAATACTAGCATAGAAATTCATAAATGTTGCCTATAGTTATGCCCTAGGGTGCCTTAAGGAACAGAATGTTATGCTCCCATAATGCAGAAATCTGGAAGATTGCAATCAGAGTGTGGGCAGGGCCATGTTTCCACAGACAGCCGCTTTTTCTCTCATAACTTCTGGTAGCCTGGGCAGTCCTTGGCTCCAACTACTGTCCCCATCTATTTAAGGCAATTTTCTTTATATATTTGTGTTCCTATGTCCAAATTCTTCTCAGGAAAGCAGTCTTAGAGGATTAGGGCACAGCCTACTGCAGCGTGACCTCAGCCTAACTTACTAGCTTGCTGAACATACTAGCTTGGAGGACACTCTACGATCCAACATGTTCCTTTCTTCTCAGTGTCACCCTGCTGAGAAAGTTCCACAAGAACTGGAAATGGGTAGGTGAGGCAAAACATCTCAACACCCAGTCTCAGTTTGATTTAGATAAAAAATAGAATAATTGAAAAGTCAACTTTTCAATGGTACAGTCTGTTTTGGTTGTGCAGCCTGTGTCAAGGGCGCCCTGGCATGGAGGGAGCACATAAGCAGAATTGTTGGAAGTCTTCACTTGGCTTTAATTGAAGAGAAATTCCGAGAGGAAGAATTTATGAGAATTTTTGGCACAAAAAAATTGATGTAAATATTTTGGATAGCATTCACTTTGGTATCTTTTTGTATAGATTGAAAGGTGATAGTCACAGAAATGGTACATTGGAGTGGATTTCAAAATGCTTGCAGAAACAATGAAATTGAGATTTTGTTGTAGAGAAGTTTACAGGAAAAATGTGATAAGATGATTTTGTCCCGAGGAAACCGTCTTTTTTGTGTCTTTTAGAACGTCGTTCTTTCAGGAGGCTCAACAATGTTCAGGGATTTTGGACGTCGACTGCAGAGAGATTTAAAGAGAGTGGTGGATGCCAGATTAAAGCTTAGCGAGGAGCTCAGCTGTGGGAGAATAAAGGTAGGGACCCAGCGAGACCAGAGCCTGTGCATGCTGCAGACCAGAGATGGAGATACAGGGAATCCTGCACAGACAGACAAATCTCTCTGGACCAATGATGAGAGTAACCATACCAGAAGGGGAGGGATTAGGTGGGGGGGAGAAAGGGTAACTGATCACAATGATCTACATATAACCCCCTCCCTGGGTGACAGACACTGGCGAAGTAGATGAAAGAAGGCATCAGTCAGTGTAAGACATAAAAATGTAATAATAATTAATAAATTCTCAAGGGTTCATGAGGGAGGGGAGGAGGGTGGGGAACAAACGAGGAGCTGATACCAAGGGCTCAAGTAGAAAGAAAAATATTTTTAAAATGGTGACGGCAACAAATGTACAAAGATGCTCGACACGATGGATGTGTGTATGGATTGTGATAAGAGCTGTATGGACCCCAATAAAATGATCTATAAAAAAAAGAATGAAGGTAGGGTACTTGAAAGGGGATATGTTCCCACCAAGGGAGCTTCTGCGCTGGCGTCGCCCAGCAATCAGCCTCTCCTCGTCTGAGGAACTTGTCTGGGGAGTAGGAAATAAAAGCACGTGAACTGCGTTCTCCGCCACACTGTGAAATCATCTTAAGGGCTTTGTTGCCTGCATCCAGTCCAAGCATGTAGTGCAGACTCATATCGCTGGTGATGCAGCAACAACAATTTTATGCTCTCACTGACCCACATTTGCCGGCAATTTTCTCTTGTATTGCAAGAGATCAGCCGTGGAGTGTAATGATCAGTGTCCTGGGAGATGGGATTGATTTATAACGAAGAACTTTAATGTCCTTTAGAAATGTTCTTATTAAATGAAAATCACCAATATTAGCAGGGAATTACAGTGTGTTTCTCTAAGATATGATTGTTAACAAGCTGGTGATTTTATTGAGGTTTCTAAATAGTGTTGGTGTTCAGTAAGTAGGGTAGGCGGGAGACAATACAGGCAGTATCAGGATGACGGGCTGTTTTAAGATGCCTCTTTAGTATTTTTGACATACACATCACTTACTGTCATTTCTGCAATGCCAACCATCTGGTTTATTTGGTTCATAAAAATATCAACTAAGGTCAGTTGATTGACATTTAAAAAATTTTTTAATGCTCTTAATATCATGGCAAATAGCCTTTCCTTGAGTTGACTGCTTTGCTCCTCAGAACCTGAGGTCAAGGACCCAGAGGAGGATGTTGCAAAAGCAGGGACTGGGCAGCAATGTTTTACAAGACAGTTGTATAACTCAGTAGTCAAAAAGATGATCATGTCATTAAGATGTACTTGGAAGAAGATCATTTTCATGCCAGTTGGACGATTAGAACAGGAATTTGCTTTTTCTGCTCGCACTAAACAAACATAAATGGTTTTATTTTACAGCCCAGACCAGTGGAGGTTCAGGTGATAACCCATCACATGCAGCGCTACGCTGTGTGGTTTGGAGGCTCCATGCTTGCTTCAACCGTGAGTCTTTGGCAGGTTCTACGTTTTCCTTTCTCTGGTGTTTCCTATGGAGTTTTAATGACTATTACCTCAGGGAGATTAAGTAGTGTGTCCTTGTGAAACTTCCCCATATCTAATGCTGCAAAATATAAAAAAATATTTCAACAATATTTTGAGTTGTGAAAAACAATTAAAATGGCATAACTAATTCACACTTGTTATTGTTAATTAGTTGTTACAGATAGTGTGGGAACTCCAAAAATAATGTATGCAATCTTAGATTGCTTATCGATTCCAATGCCTATTCTTAGTTTGTCTTATTTTTTTCCTTCACATGTGTTAGTAGCTAACAAATTGTTCCAAGTATAAGTTGGCCTTAAATAAAAAGTAAATGACTTTTTAGAAAGAAGTCTATATATGTGGAATACTGTTCAGTAATAAAGAGAGTTCCTGTAACACATTGGATCATGGGTAAATTGACCAGACATCTAGTTTTTTAACTATTTAACAATGGCCTGCAGCGTTTTAAAAGTAAAATAAATATATTACAATGCCATTTTTGCATTCTATGAAAATTTTTGTTGCTCCATATGGACCAGATTTTTATCAGGAAGCCCCCCTCCCCCCTGGTCAATGGTGTCCCACTTAAAATCTTGTCACTTTAATCATGGGTGAACCAGGGGGATATCATGTTGGGTGAAACAAGTCAATCCCACATTTAAAAGACAACTATTACATGTTCTCATTTTTATGAAATGACATGCACAAGTGAATATACAGAAACTACTGTTTATTAGTAATTATCAGGGGTAGGTTTGGGAAAGGAATTTACTCTCTAAATAGTAAGTCAGCAGCTTGTTATTTTTGCTGATAGGAAAAACAACACCAATTGCGGGTAAAGTACACACAGATGGACTAAATTAAGTGATATTATTAAAGAAGTACACACACACAAACACACAAAAGAACCTGTTGATCATGATGTGGTATATATAATTTTGAAAGAGCACAAAAATGACCAAAAAATATATTTGTAGATCCATACAAGGCAAAGTCAAAAAATTTGCTATAGAAACTTATGAAAAACCACCAAAAATGTGAAACTGTTCTTTCTCCGTAAGCCTCTCTCTAGGTTTATACACTTCTGAGGGCATTATTTTTAACTCTCCACCACTTACCCAAAGAATTACTTGTTTGTCATTTTATACCATGTTGAAATGGTAGTTTTGTCTGTCAGCCTCAAGGGACTCCTTTAAATGTATATTTTATTGGGGGAAGCAAAAAGAAGTCTGAAGGGGCACGATGAGGACTTTAGAGTGAATGAGGTCTGGTTTCCCAATTAAATTCTCATAGGACAGCCCTTGCTTCTCCTGAAGAATGAGCTGATGCGTTGTTGTTTCAGAAAACAATTCCTTAGTTAAACTTGACTTGTTTTTTTTCTCACTGGTGGTCCTTTCAATTTTCTTAAAAATTTCTTTACTATAAGCCCCTGTGATCATCTGTGTCCTTTTGGAAGACCTCTCAAGATGGCTTCTTTGGAATCTGCAAGAGTGTCTTGGAGGTCACAGCTGACCTCCTCCAGCTACAGGGAAGGGGCACCTCACTCTACATCTGCCTAGTGTCAGTTTCTGTGAGCCTTCCACCCTCCAACCTTCTTTACCCTATTCTGTCATCAACGGTTTCTCCTTCAGCATTCTTCTTCCCTGCTGGGCTTAATAATCCATTCCAATGAGCCACACAGGACTCACCATCATATTCACGATGATGGATCCTGTTAGGGAACTAAACCGGTTAAAATTCAGCATCAGAAATGTTAGGGAGACAAGTCTTTTGTCTGTAGTGCTTTTTTCTCAGCCATGTTACCAGGCACATATTTTTCTGGCTCCCAGCTTTTCAACTATACAGTTCCTTGACTTCTGCCTTTCTCAGGCAAGTGTTAAGAAACTCATTTAGTGTTGATAAATGCACAAAGGCACCTCGTTCTTCAAGCCAGTCTCCTACCTGCGGGCACTCTTGACTTGTTTCATGGGTCTACTCTTTCCCAAGCTTTCAGTGCTGCTGCCTCTGTTGCCTTGCCTCTTTCTGCACGGGGGTCTCAGGAGTTGATGGACACACTGCTTGTGGCTCTTCATTCTTGAGGGTTCTAAAATGTCCATTCCTGGTTCTGAGATTGCTCACTTTATACTGAGTGGAATGACAGAACTGACCAATCCCCACATTAGAGTCCCATACACCTTATTTTCATGTTCCCATCCAGTCATCTAGATAGAAGAGCCATCCCAACTGATTCATTTGTACCACAGGATTTCATAAAACATCTACCATAGCCTTCAGATCTGACTACACTGGCTTGAGTTTACCTGGCCCAGCAGATCCTCGCCCGAAGTCACTGTTTTGCTGTGCCCTTTTTTGAAGGTCCCCAAATGAGACCAAGAGGAGTGGGAGGATGGAGAGGACTTGACTGCAGCCATTCATTGGCTGCAGAGGCATGTCTAAACATGTTTTGTTTAGAATACACTGTTATGTGTATTGGGAGCCCCTGTAGCAGTAATCTTTGACTTACCCTTGTAGATCACAAAGTTATGTTTGACATTCTAATTACTTAATGAGGAATATCTGGAGTTTTAAAAGCTTGTGAGTGGACATCTAAGATACTTGTATGGAACCAAAAAGAAATAAGGGAACCAAAGATTCAAAGGGGGAAAAGAAAGTCTCCAATGTAAGTAGGTTACACAAGCTGCGAGCTCGTCTGAGACCAGAAGAGCTGGATGATGATCATTGTAGTCAGGGCCATCATACATGAACCCTTATAGAATGGAATAACAATGTAGATCAGAAGCTCAAATTCCAAGTGGAAAAGTAACAACAACCAAACAGACCTAGAAGACTAATTGAGACTGGCCCTGAGACTGTTTCCCAGAGATACTGTTTAGCACCTGAACAAAAATTCATCCCTAAGGTCATCTTGTAGTTAAATTAATAATTAATCCTTCCCAATAATGACTCACTTATCAGTATTGGGCTCCCCATATGAGACCAAGTAGCCAATAATTACTTTAATACAAAGATAATTAAGGGGGTAGGGAAATTACATTATTGAAAATAGAACAGTGACAGCAGAAGTAATGAAAATGTTCATATTTTATGGAGCATACAGCTGATGCCACTGAATAGCTTGCATAGAAATTATCAAGTGGATACCGTTGGGTAAATCATCACTGCAACACAACTACATGACCTGTGAAAAAGAAATAAAGAAAATTTGTTAGTTCACTCCATTATGGAGGTCAATTTCTACTTCAAGTCTGAAGAAGGAAAATGTAGGTTTTCAATAAGCCTAGTTTCTCTTAATAGTTTAATTTTCTTGCTATAATATTTACATGCTTCTTCTCATTTCTATTTTTTCTTAGCCGGAGTTCTTTCAAGTTTGCCACACCAAGAAAGACTATGAGGAGTATGGCCCTAGCATTTGCCGTCACAATCCTGTCTTCGGAGTCATGTCCTAGTGCTTATCTTGAGACTGTCCTTCAAGTGGAATTGTATTGGTGAAGGTGACCTTCAGAACCAGAGGAGACCTTGGTCCTGTACATACCTGGCATTTGGTGTCATGTCCAAGGGGCATGCTTGTATTTCACCCTGCATGAGTTCCCCCAGATCATCTCTGAGGTCCATTTCTATAGCAATTGTTTATGCATATTCATCTCTCTCCCTTCTTATTCCCCAATTTTACCTCCTCCTTTCTATCAGAACTTCCAGCAGATAAATATTCTTCTGAAGAAATTCAGGTATACCTTTAAAAATTATTCAGAGAAACACTACAAAACAGCAAAAAAGCTCTTCCCTAGAAAATAAATATGGGGCATAAGCCCTTTTAGTCTATTTTTGTAAATAAAATGTTATAAACTTGAAATACAAACTGATATTTATATTTCCTGTCATTTTGTATTTTATGATATTTGGTACAATTGACTGATTCTAAGCACGAGTTGATATTGGTGTCATGGAGTACTGTAATGAAAATTTTAATTGTGAGGCACGTTCTCATATGCTTATAGGCAAACAAAGTAAACTTACTTTGCCATGTTTGCTAGAAAATGATTTTATCGCATTTGGAGTCACATGAAGTGTAAACACTAAACAGTATTGTGTAAGAATTATTACAGGTACTATTTTTTGTTTGTTTTCTTGTTTGAACTTCCTGGAATTGTTTACAGAAGATTCTGGTTTGTTGTTGGTGAGTGGTGGATAAAATACTACCTTGAACCATTGTAATAAAAACTTGGAATCTTTACAAACATTTCTTGCTGTATTGTTATGGCCTTGGAGATTTGTTCCTTTACCCATACTTCCTATTTCAAAGAAAAGTTTTGGAGTTTTCCTCCACATCCTTATAAATGAGAAGTTGATGATTAATTGATGCCAGGTCTGTGGAAGAGAATTTCATAAAATGATGCAGACTGTAGTGAGAACTTCAGCTCCAAAAGTGCTATGAGACTGGTTTCATAAGATTTCATAAGATTTCGAATGTTGTTTCTCAGGAATCCAGGATTCATGATTTTTAACTTTAAATGATCTTGAAATTTCTGACATATGCTGAAAGATTATTTGTTTAAATTAGTGAGTTTAAGTTTATTACATTTTTTTCATGTGGTACTTACAAGTTGAGAAAGTATTACAGTAGAATCATAGAAACTTGCATTAAACAAAACTTTCAAAGTTCGGCAATATTGCATCTTTCTTCACACATCTTCCATCCATGTCTATATAGTAGAACCCCAGGGCTTGGTGCTAACCCATTCTAGAAGGAGCGTCGATGCAATGCAATTGATTTCTGAATTAATTTTTCCCATAAGAAATAACTGAAAACAGATTAATTTTTTCTCAACTACCAAGTTTTTACCGCAACCTTGCCTTTTTAAACAAAACATTACTGAGAGGTTGATTTGGTGACGGAAAGAAAGAAGGAGCAGGTAGAACACAGTTTCAGAGGTTCATGAAGAACTCCTGGGTGAAATTCACAGACTCCCTAAGTAAGACAGGGCCAGGGAAAGAAAGGGATAGCCAGGGAATTTTCCACTGTAGCTTTGTCGTTTTCACAACAAAGCAGCAGAGTTCAAAGTAATCTGCAATCTGTAACGTTTGCCTTCGACACCTGGGCCTGTAGGTCACCTAAGGGGAGGAGAGAAAGGGGGAGGGGGTCTGGCCTCAGCGTCCTTGATATGTTTTCACCAGCTGTATCTCCTAGCCCATCTCTCCTGCTAGCCCCAGCTTCTGCCCCACAATTGCAGAGAAATCTCAGAGTAAGTAAGTTCCGAGTGAAGTAATGTAATTTAAATAAGAAATACAACATTTAGAAGTTTCAACAACTACAGTCTGGCCCATACCTTGAGATTGATGAGGATCTGGATCTGTGGGCGTGGACGTGGAGAGAAAGTTTTGCTTGGAAGAGGACTCCCTTCCATAAAATCAACTGGCACCTGCTTTTCAGGAGTTCTTTCCCTTTGTCTTTTTTGACTAGAACCTGACTGGCTTTCTCTAAACAAAACCCTGTCTTATGTAGTCTGCTGTTGGCGTTTCTTAACTGTTTTCTTAAAATGATCATGAGTATTGATAGCACGTGAACCAGTTCCTTATCATGATGATTCTGGAAAAAAAAAATTCTTCTTAGGACCCATGTTTTATATTTAAAAGTTGTACAAAAAGGCCACAGAAACTAAGAAAATAATAGCAAAAACGCTTGAAACACAGCTGCAAAAGGTTTAAACAATGCGCACTAACAAAGCTGACTAACGCCGAGTGACTGACAGCATTCTACGGAATGGTTCTCAAACCTATGTTTTCATCCTCTAACCCTTTCTGGAGGAATTTGGCAGCCTTTGATTTCTACCAGGTCAGTTATAGTTTTGGCATCCATGAGGATGCGCTTGTTTAAAGTATCTGAGTTTTGTGATGAAAAAGAAATCTCTGTTTATAATAAATCATTTTATTGGGAACTCTTACAGTTCTCATAACACTCCAGACATCCATTGTGTCAAGCACATTTGCACGTTTCTATCATTTCTAAAACATGTTCATTCTACTTGAGCCCGTGGTATCAGCTCCTCTTTTACTCCTTCCTTCCCCACCCACCCACCCTCGCAAACCCTTGATAATTCATAAATTGTTTTTATTTTCACATTTTACACTGTCTGCTGTCTTCCCTTCATCCAAGTTTCTGTTGTTCATCCCCCTGGAGGGGGCGGGGGAGGGGTGTACGTTGATCATTGTGATCAATTCCCCCTTTCTTCCCTCTACCGTCACGGTCTCACTCCTCTCATTATTGGCCCTGAGGGGTTTATTTGTCCTGGATTCTGTGGGTCAGGAGTTCTTATCTACCTGTTATTGTCTAGCCAGATTTGTAAGGTAGAACTGGGGTCATACTAAGTGTGTGTGTGAGGGGAAGGGTGGGGGGGTTGGTGGCAGTGTAAGGATTAAAGAACTAGAAGAATGTTGTGTTTTTCTTTGGCGCTATACTTTACCCTGACTGGTTTATCCCTTCTTTGTGACCATTCTGTGAGGGGGTGTACAATTATCTACAGGTGGGTTTGGTGGGGTCTTCCGACACCTGATACCTGATCCTATTGACACTTCATGATCACACGGGTTGGTGTGCTGCTTCCATGTGGGCTTTGTTGCTTCCCTGCTAAATGGCCGCTTTTTTTTAACTTCAAGCCTTTAACATCTCAGACACAGTATCATTTAGCAGCAGGCCTACCTCAGCTTTCTTCAGCTGGAAGCTTATGCACCTATTTTATCTTTAGCCATCATGTAAGGAAGGTGAGCATCACAGAATGCCAGGTTATTAGAACAGAGTGTTCTTGTGTTGGAGTAATTGAGTAGAGGCCCAATATCTGTCTGCTACCTTAATTCTATACCTATATGTACAGCTGTGGACCTATATCCCTATTGTTATATGTTAATGAATTTACCTCTAAAAATGTCTTTTGCCTCCTAGTTCTTTCCTCTGTTTCCTAGGAAAAAATCTCAACAGACAAGATCCAGGTTGTAGAGTTGGTAGGCTAAGGTTTCCCAATGAATTCTTATAGAACAACCCTTAATTGTCCTTCAAAAATGAACAAGTGCTTGTGATGGGGAAAAAATGAAGTACAACTTCCAGTACAACTTGCTTGGCTTTATTCTGACTAACACCGCATTCAAGTTCTTTTAAACTGTCCATAAGTAGCTCCCAGAATTTTCCTATGTCTTCTGAGAAAGTCTATCAAGATTACATTTTTGAAATTAAAAAAAAATAATAAAACAAAACAGTTTGGTAACCTTCTGAGTTGATATTCTGCTGTGAATGTAACTGACTCTGCAGATTCCCTTTGGAAACCATTTTTTAACTTTTCCTTTTAAAAAAGGCATTCTGAAATGAAGGAATACTGAAAGAACTTATTTGCAGCCATTAACTAACAATAGGAATAGGTTCGAGTATATTTTGTTCGGTATAAAGACCTGCATGTGTGAACTGAATGAAGTCTTAGCAGTCATTTTTAGTACCAATTTAATAAACTTTTTCTTATGAATTAGGGAATTACACAACATCACTTTTGCATTCAGCATCTTAACTTACCGTTCTTCACAATGGCCTGCTCTATTCTCCCCAAGCCCCCATCTTTGTCTTGGAGCACATATCCCACACATGCCTCTAACCTTCTGCTTCCCCTTCCTTACCTTTCCTTCTTCCCCCTGGCAACCATCATAGTCTGTTTTCTTTTGGTATGAAAACTTTCTCTGGATATTTTTTAATATCAGTGGTCTCATACTGTATTTGCCATTTTGTAATGGACTAACTTAATCCAGCATGATGTCCTCCAAATCCATCCATGTCATAAGGTACTTCACAGTTTCACTATTTTTCCTTGACAGTGCTTTAGTATTCCATTGTGTGTGTATACCAGTCTTTTTTTTAATCTGTGCTTCTACTAGCGCTGTGGTGAACACAGACACGCATACTTCTGTCATGCCGTGTTCTTTATTTCTGTACTGTGATTGCCGAGTCCTTGGGTATCTGTACTCCCTGCTGTGTGGGGCAGTGGCATACTGCCTTGCACAGTGGTGGTACTGCTTTACAGACCCACCATCAGGGCACGCGAGTTCTAGGCTGTCCACACCTTCTCCGGGATTTGTTGTTTTCTGCTTTTATGAACTTTCTTGTCAGTGCCAAAGTGAGGTGGGGGCTCGTCTTTATTTTGATTTGTATCAAGCATTTCCCATAGGCTCGTTCGTTCCCTGAATATCTTTGGTTAACTGCCAGTCATATCCTCTGCCAATTTTTAAATTGAATTATCTGTTTCTTCTTGTTGAAATATAGAAGGTTTTAGAGGTTAGGCCCCTGTTGTCTGATATTTATTCCTTTTATTATTTTGGCGGATTCTTGTGATGCACACAAGTGTCTCCCTTTTCTTACTGCCATTGAGTGAAACCACCAGAGTAGGTAGACCCGCACCAGTGGGTTTCTGGGACTTTAACTCTTTTTGGAAGTAGAAAGCTGCATCTTTCTCCCTTGGAGAGACTGGTGGTTTCAAACTGCTGACCAATCCACACCCCCTATGCCACCAGGACTCCTGTTTCAGTTTTAGGAAGTACCAGTCACCTATTTTGTCTTGTGCAATATGCTTTTCTCTGTTACATAGTGTGTTTGTGTCACATATTAGGGCCCTTAAGTTTGTCCCTGTTTTTTCCTTGCTGATTTTTATGGTGTTGGCTTTATATTTAGGTCTGTAATCCATCTTGAGTTTAGGTGTGAGCTGTGCCTCTTGGTTCACTGTTCTGCTAGTGGAAATCCAATTTTGCTACCAGGGTTCATTGAAGCGAGTGCGAGTGGTGTAGGGGTGATGTGTTCAGCTGTGATCTCCAAGGTCAGCAGTTCGAAGCCACCAGCTGCTCTGATGGAGGAATCCCATGATTTCTGTCAACAGTTACAGTCTCAGAAACTCAGTGCTGTCTTGTAAGGGTCACTATGACGCAGCATTGACTTGATGACAGTGAGTTTGGTATTTTGGTTTATTTGGTGAAGCCTGAACTTGTCTATCAGCTTGTCATACTGTCGGGGCTTATGTGTTACTATGATGCTGGAACCTATGGCATTGATGTTTCATATATTACCAGGATCACCCAAAGTAAACAGGTTTCAGCAGATCTTCTTTACTAAGACTATGAAGAAGGAATACGTTATCCACTTCTGAGGAGTTATCACCGAAAACCTTATAGATAGCAGCAGCTCTGTCAGATAATGAAAACCTAACCAATAGCAGTTGAACATCACCAGAGCCAGTTCAAGAACATGAGTCCCACAAGTCAGAAGGCACGCAGAAAGTGACTGATAGGAGTTACCTTCACAAAGTAGAGTGGACCACAGTGACATGGATGCGGTAAAACCTTTGACCCTCATTTGCTGATGGAGTACAGCTCAAAATAAGAAGAAATAGCTGCTAACCACTATTACTAATTGAAACATGGTATGTACAAGTTTGAATCTGGGAAAATGGGAAGTCATCAGAAGGGAAATGGATCGCATATAGATTGATAACCTAGGCGTTAGAGAGCTGAAATGGACAAGCATTGGCCATTTTGAATCACACAAGCACATTTTTTACTGTGCTAGGAGGGAAGATTCAGTAGGAATGGCATTACATTCATCATCAAAAAGCATAGTTCAAGGTCTTTCTTGAAGTACAACACTGTCAGTGATAGGGTAATATTTACATATAGGGATATCTAGTCACTAAAATGTTATTCATATTTATAGACCAATGGTTGATAACGTAATATAAGGACAGTCTTCAGAGAAATGGAGAAAAGATTGAAGTTTTCAAGGATTTTTGTTGCTTGGAAGCAGAATTCAAGTCAAAAATGTATTTCATTGAGTAAATCTGCTTCACAGTACCTCTTGAAAGTGTTGAAAAGCCAGGGTATTACTTTGAGAACGAAGTTGTACCTGACCCAATCCATGGTACTTCCATTCACTTAATATGCATGTGAAAGTTGGTTATTGAATAAGGAAGACCAAAGAGGAATCAAGGCATTGTTAAAAAATCCTTTTATTGGGGGCTCATACAACTCTTATCACAATCCATATATAAGTCCATTATGTGTCAAGCACATTTATACATTCGTTGTCCTCATCATTTTTTTCCTTTTTTTCATTGTTATCTCTTTTACTTAGATCATTTTATTGGGAGCTCATACAACTCATTATGATCAATACATACATCAATTGTATGCAGACCACATTTGCCCATTTGTTGCCATCATCATTCTCGAAACATCCTTCTACTTAGGCCCCTGGTATCAACTTCCCATATTTCCCCTCCCTTCCATTTTTCCCTCCCCCATGAACCCATAATAATTTACAGATCATTATAATTTTGTCATATCATCCACTGTCCAGTGTATCCCTTCACCCACTTCCCTGTTGTCCATACCCCAGGGAGGTTATATGTAGATTCCTGCAATTGGTTCCCCCTTGTACTCCACCTTTCCTCCACCCTCCCGGTATTACCACTCTCACCACTGGTCCTGAAGAGATCATCTGTCCTGAATTCCCCATGTTTCTGGCTCCAGTGTACATCCCCTGGTCTAGTTGGATTTGTAAGGTAAAATTGGGATCATGATAGCGGGAGCAAGCATCTAAGAACTAGAGGAAAGTTGCATATTTCGTTGTTGCTACACTGTATGTTGATTGGCTCATCTCCTCCTTGCAACCCCTCTGTAAGGGGATGTTACTTCACCTATTGATGGCCTGTGGGTCCCCAATCTGTACTCCCCCTCATTTATAATGATATAATTTTTAGTTCTTTGATGCCTGATACCTGATCCCTCCAACACCTCATCATTGCACCGGCTGGTTCACTTCTTCCATGTGGGTTTTGTTGCCTCTGATCTAGGCCTTTAAGACCTCAGATGCTATATCTTTTGATAGCTGGGCAACATCAGCTTACTTCACCACATTTGCTTATGCACACATTTGTCATCAGCAATCATGTCGGAAAGATGAGCAACATGAAGTGTCAATATAACAGAACAAAGTGTTCTTTCATTGGAGATGTATTTGAGTGGAGATCCAGTGTCCGTCTGCAGTCTTACTACTAACCCTATAAGTATATGCACATAGAGTTATTTCCCCATCATCATATATAAATACATTCACCTATGTACATGCCTGTATTTAGATCTCTAGAAATGCTCTTTGCCCCTCCCCCCTAGTTCTTTCCTATTTCCTTTTGTCCCACTATCATGCTCAACCTCCATTTGGGTTTCAGTATTTTCTCTCTGTTACATTCCTCTTGATCAATCCCTTTCAGGCCTCTCACACCTATCTTGTCACTGATTTTGAAACACTTGTTGTTCTCTTATCCCTGGACTGGTCAACACCACCTCCTTTCCTTCTCCCCATCTCCCATGTCACCCCTGGAACCATCAGTCCCATTGTTTTCTCCTCCAGACTGTTCATCCAGCCTATCTTATATAAATATACTGCAGAGATAACAACATGTACAACCCCCGTTCCACCCCAGACATTCTAAGAGGAAGGGATCAAAGAAAATAAAATGATAATGATAATAAACAACCAAAAACCCAATGTCCAAAAAATATATATAAAAAAGTAAAAACAAAACAAAATAAAAACCTGTAAACAGTTCAAGGTCTGTTTTTTGACCTTCAGGAGTGTCCCTGGTTGAGTCAGATGGGGTGTCACATCCTGGCCCCAAAGTATATGCTTGGTGCTTCCTTGGGAACTCCATGCTCTGTTGCACACCTTTAGTGTTTTGCCATGGTGTGGTTGGGTCAGACAGGGTACAATCAGATCCTGCTCCATTGTGGTTCCCACAGGGCTTTGGGTCAGCAAGGACCACCATGTTTAATAGTGGGGCTGGCCATATGGTCCTCTCTGTTCATTGGCTATTCTGAGTGGGAATATCATCCTGAAGGCTTGGTGGGTCAGGATGCACTCCATTCTCTCTTCCTCCCCATTCATATGTTCTCATGTGCTTCAGTCAGGCATATCTCACTCCCCATGCTGCAGCTTCAGTGTTGTCCTCCAAAGCGCACTCCCCTGGGGGGATAGGTGACTGTCCACGTAGTTGGGATTGGGGTTGGGTCCTCAGATCCCTCCACTGGCTCCCTGCTCCTTGCATCACTCTGCATTCACATCCTGGAACACTGGGTTTTTAAGTTTGGTCCTACTTTCCCTGTGGAGATATAAACAATATGCTCCCCTTGGGTGGCTTAGTATCCTATTCCCTCTCATACACATCACCATCTCTCTGCTCCCCCCTCCCCCACAGTTGGCTACCATATGTTGCCCTGGATTTGGTTTGGCCCCTGCCAAACTACATGGACCTCCTCCCAGGAATTTCTGTATACTGTAGCTTTCCCCCTATGCCTCTTTTGCATTTTTTAAGCTTACCTCAATGGACTCATGTTGTACATGTTCTTTTGCGTTTGGCTTACTTCACTTAGCATAATTTCCTCCTGTTCTTCCCATGCGGAGATGTGCTTCATGCATTCATCACTGCTTTTCAGCGATGCATAGTACTCCATTGTTCGTATGTACCACAGCTTTTTAATCCATTCATCATTTGATGGAAATTTTAGTTGTTTCCAACTCCTTGCAATTGTGAACTGTGCTGTGACCCTCATCATTCTTATACCATTTGCTCTCTGTTTAAGCCCTTAGCCTTGGCTCCTTATTTCCCCCTTTCCTACTCCTCCCTCTCATAAATCCTTGATAATATATAAATTATTATTATTTTGTCATATCTTACACTGTGATTAACATTAATAAAATTTTTAGTTCTTGTATGCCTTATACCTGACTCCTTCAACACTTTGTGGTCATACATGCTGGTGCACTTCTTCCATGTGGGTCTTGTTGCTTCTGAGCTAGATGGGAATCAAGGCATATGAATTACGGTGCTGGAGAAGAATGTGGAAGTACAGTGGACTTCCAAAAGAACAAACACATCTGTCTCAAAATGCTACCTGGGAACAAGAATGGGGCCACTTCATCTCATGTACTTTGGGCATTATCTGGAGAAGACCAATCCCTGGAGAAGAACATCATGCTTGGCAAAGTAAGGGAGTAATTAAAAAAGAGTTTGCTCCTGGACAAAGTGGATTGACACAATGTCTGCAATGATGGGTTCAGACAAGGATTTTGAGGATGGACTAACTGGGCAGTGTTTCATTCTATTGTAAGTTACGTTGTCATGAATTGAAATTGACTCAAAGGCACCTCAAACAACATACTTGGTAGGTAACTATTTGTCAACTTTATTGGATAAGATGTTACGCCATTCTCCTTGTTGCACTTTATAAAACACGTGTAAGAATGCCCTGTCTTTTGTTACAGAAGCCTTTAGGTTCTTTTATTATATCTTTCCTAGACTGAAGTACAGAACAAGGTTACAATTTTTTTTCTGCCTATCTTGGCATGGCGGAAAACAGAAGTGAGAACAACTGAAGATATGAAAAGAGGTAAGCTAATAACTAGTTGATCCAGGTCCCTGGAGAAATGAGGGTTGCAGAGAACAGGAAGGAAGAAGGAAAATCTCGAAAGCACTCGGGTCACTTTGAGTGCACAATCTTGAAGGAAGAAGACAGAAAGGAAGAAGGACAATCCTGAAAGCACTCAGGGGTTACTTAGTGACCCAAACCCACAACGTTAGGCACTCTCTCTAGTTGAAGTTACTTGTAACTCAGATGGAAGAGAGATGAAGGTGAACTGACCTTCTAAAGATTGGGGCTTTGCCAAGCCAGTGTAATGAAATGGCAGCTACACTGTAGGTATGCTGAACATAAGCACTAATTGAGTTGATTAACAAGGGAGTCTAGGTAGAATGAAGATTAAAGGGATATGAGACACGGTGGGGGGGGCGGGGAGGGAAGATATCTGAATCCTAGAGGTCTTGCAATCTAAGGATATGAAGTATTGATCTGGAATTGCTTGTACACCTGTACCTCACTGTCTCCTTATTGTACTTATTGTCATAGTTAAAATTAATGTAGTTATTTGTGTGATTTCTGATGTACATCTGGAATTAGCCAGTGCTGAGGTATGAGGCAAGCATGATCTGGTTGTGATGGTTATGTGTCAGCTTGGATAAGAGAGAATTCTCAGTGGTTTGGCCATTAAAGTACTTGGCAGTTATATAATATAACTTAGCAGTGAAGTTACAAAAGCGTTTGTTCGATATGTAATGATATAGTTATCCTTTATTTTGTGATGTCATGTGGTCATCCTCCATTTTAAAACAATGTTGATTTCTAAACTATAACAGGTCTTTGGACCCTAATCATTTGAAAATTAGTAATGAGTGCATTTGTGATTGTAGTAATAGTAGGGCCATTGATGGTAATTGTGCAAAGGTGAAATTAAATAGAAGTTGAAGAATACAGGCAATTTTGATGCGAGGGCATTGAATATATTTTCCAGGTGAATTCGACAATTAAAGAGTAAGAGAAAGACCAATCTATCTGTCAGTTTTCCACTTCAAAATGTGCAACAGTCAGAAATTGAGCATTGACTATGTTCTGACTAGGCTGAGTATATGTGATCATTTTTCATCTTGACAACAACACTACAGAATTGTTATTACTGTTCTCCCCAATTTCAAGAATTGGGAAACTACAACAGAAAGAAATTACATAAAATGTTTAGGATTACACAGCTAGAAAATAAGTCATCGATCAGCAGTGATATCTTTGATAGGTGCAAATAATTAACATGCTTGCTGTCAACGGATACGTTCATGTCTTGAGTTTACCAAGAGGCACTTTAAAAAAAGGCCTGGTGATCTAGTTCTTCAGGCAAATTTTGCTAAAGAGAAAAATTCCACTGCAAAAACAATAAATTCAGACGACTCATTCCCTAGTATTGTCCTCTTTCATGGTATGCTCCAGCGAGGGGGCCTCATGTCCCCAGCTGCTGTCAGCCCAACCCTTCTCTCTGTGCCTTAGCAGCTCCCTATAAGGATGTCATCCTCGGGGCTTAGTGTGACAGTATGGCATCTAGTTCCTCACTTTCTCTTTTTCCTTCTTGATTTGCTGACACGCCCCATCCCACCCCCCTACCCCAACACACACACACACACACACACACACACACACTCGTGCGCAGGCGAACCAAGAAAGGACCATAACAGATCAGCAGTGGGAGGATTGCAAAGTCACAACCCCCCCTCCTCCCGAGGAGCTCCCAGAATAGATCTTCAGGCTAGGAGGGGCAGTTTCTGAGACACCCCAGGACAAGTATGGAGATAGTCATAAGGGTCAAGGGACACCCCAGGAATTATGTATGCTTTTTAATATTTTTGCTTCCTCGCCCTCTTTTTTCATTCATCTTTTGTTTTCTTTTTGTTTTGCCTCCATTGTTGTGTTGCCTACCTGTATAAGACAGGTGTGAGAAATGTTGTCTTGACTATCTGTATGAGGTAGACATGGAAACAAGTGTCACGAGAAAGCAATGGGATCTATGGTTCTGGAGGAATGTGGAGGGAGGAGGAGTGGTGAAGGGTGTGGCGAGCAAACAATACCATAGATGGGAACAACTAGGGAATTAAAATCAACATTGAGGAGGACATAGAGATGCTGGAGGTGTTAGAGCAACAGCCATCTAGCTGAGAGGAATTACGAAGAGGCAGAAGAAGGGTGAGCATGATCGTGAGTCAGCAGGAAGGAAAAAGGAAACAGGAAAGACCTAGGAAGTAAAGCTATGGATAGAGGTATAAACATAGGTATGTACATATATTTATATGGCAATACATTGAGGAAGTAGATGGACTTGGGGCCTCTGCTCAAGCCCTTACTCAACACAAGAAGATTTGGTTCTAACAACCTGGCATTCTGTGATGTTCACCCTCCCTGACACGATTGCTGAAAGTAAAATGGGTGCATTAGCAAATGGTGAAGAAAGCTGATGGTGTCTATCAAAAGATACAGCATCTAGGGTCTTAATGGCTTGAAGCTAAACTAGAGGTCATCTAACAGAGAAGCAACAAGCCTACATGAAAGAAGCACACCAGCCCGTGTGATCATGAGTTTCGATGGGATCAGGTAACAGGCACCAGAAGACCCAAAACAAAAAATAAATTGTTGAGAATGGGTGGATCAGACCAGAGACCCCAAACCCATCTGTAGACAATAGGACACCCCCTCAAAGAAGGGATGAGTCAACCAGTGTGCAGTATAGCACTGATGAAACACACAATATTCCTCTAGTTCTTTGAGGCTTCCTCAACTCCCTGCCCCCAACTATCATAACCCTAGTCCTACTTTTCAGTTATGGATAGACCAGAGTATGTACATGGGTACAGATAAGAGCTCATGACACATGGAATCTAGGTCAGATAAACCCCTCAGGTACAGAAATAGTAGTAGTGATACCAAAAGGGTATAGGTAAGGTGGAGTGGTGAAGGGGTGGAATAATTAACACATAACACACACACCTGAGGGAGACAATCAACAGAAATGTGGTTGAATAGAGCTAGTGGTCGGTATAAGATATGAGAATAATAATAATAATTTATCAAGGGTTCATGAGGGTGGGAGGGTGGTGGAAGGAGGAGAAAAACAGGAGCTGATACCAAGGGCTCAAATAGAAAGTAAATGTTTAGAAAATGTTGGCAACACATGTATAAATTATGCTTGATTCAACTCATGTATAGATTTTTATAAGAGTCCCCAATAAGACAATCTTAAAACAACCCACCCACCCTCCTGATGTGGTATCAAAGAACAAAAAATCATTTCATTGTAAATGATGGGAAGTGCAGAGTGGAGACCCAAAGCCCATCTGTATGCAACATGGAGAAGGGTGGCGGGGAGGAGATGAGCCAATCATGGTGCAGTGTAGCAGTGCTCATGATCCCAATTCTATCTTCCAAATCTGACTAGCCCATAGGATGTACTATGGTCTGATAAAATCTGGAAACACAGGGAATCCAGGACAGATAAACTCCTTAGGACCAACAATGAGATTATTGATACCATAAGGGTAAGAAGAAGGTGGGGGAGAATGGGGAAACTGATCACCGTGATCTACATATAACCCCTTCCTTGGGGGACAGACAACAGAAAAGTCTGTGAAGGGAGACAGTCAGTGTAAGACATGAAAAAGTAATACTGTATAAATTATCAAGGGTGTTTGGGGGATGGAGAGGGGGGAAATGAGCTCACACCAAGGGCTCAAGTAGAAAGCAAGTATTTTGAGAATGATGTTGGCAACAAATGTACAAATGTGCTTGACATGATGGATGGATGTATGGATTGTGATAAGAGTTGTACGAGTCCCCAAGAAAATGATTTTAAAAAATAAAAAACCCTGATGCTTAAAAAAAAATAAATTCAGTAGACAGAAAAGGTCTACATACACAAGCTAAATTGCCTTTTTAGGAATTTCAATCAGAAAGGATTAAAGAAAGATTTTAGCATGTGACTATCAAACCTCACCATCACTGTACCCTTTCACTATAGAGATGACAGCACCCTGTGCATGTTATCATTCATGACTTAGTTCTCTAGTGCTGCTGTAATAGAAATACCCTAAATGGTGTGTGTGTGTGTGTGTATGTGTTTGCAGACAGATTCAATTTCCCCGTTTAGGAAGCTAGAAGTCTGCATCCGGTTATGAGTTGGAATTGACTCAGCAGCAACAGTTGTAGACATGCTTTTGTTTGCACACACTGAGATTTTAAAAGAACACTGTTTGGGTGCCGCTGTGTTACTTAGGTGGGAATGTAGTAGAACGTATTCTTCAGAGACTGTATCCCCAAAAGCAACATCTTTATTTGGAGTGTTTCTACTGCTCTGTGAGCGCCACCTCCACGTCCAGTGTTACCCCAGCTTGAAGCTTTGGCTTCCCCTATGAAGGCAACCTCTCTGAACTGCATACCACTTATGCCTTCCCCCCCTCACCAAATGGAAATTCTTGGAAATAGGAGTCACAGGTGGCATGTCTTTGTACTTCTGGGACCTCTCTCATGCCTGGTGTGTGGTCAGTGTCCAGTAAATATTCACAGAATAAAATTCTTGGTCAGAGCTCATAACGTTGTAGCTCTGACATTTGTTTCCAAAAGGTGTTTTATACCTGAAGAGCAGACCAGTCACTGCTATGTAATGTAGCATGTTCTCTGTGTTACTGTACATAAATCAGTCAACACAAAAGACCAAAAGGAGACACTATGCTGCAGAAATCTTGAGAAAATAAATACATTTTATGGTTTTAATAGATGTTATGTGACTGAAGTATAGATAGCTTTATGGTTAATATATTCATTAAGATTCCCCCATTCTCACATTTGTAAAAATGCCAAACAACCATACCAGGTTAATCAAGTGCACAGCTTATTTAAAGACGCAGAGTCCCATTAAGACCATTTGTCTGTTAAACAATTTTTTACTTGATTGAAGAATATTTTCTAATGTTTCTTTTAAATGCAACCATTCAAAATTTAAATTGATAGACAAAATAATTGTGGGGCTTTAATCGACAATTACATCAATTTCACTTGGCTAGATGTAAATGAATCTTTTTAAAAGAGAAAAGAGAAGCTATAGCCTGATATTGGTAGTTATAAAAGGATTTTTTTCTGTCACACTTTTACCAAAGCAAACCACTGTTTAACCCTTACAGGTGGAGTCACTGGATTTTCACTCTTTCATTTTAGCCTGGGCTGTGCTTAGGCTGAGTTTTTCTAGAGAAATAAAACTAGTGAACGATATATAAACTTAACTAATTTTGTTTCTCTCAAAAACCCGGCATAGATAGCGTATATACTCGAGTATAAGCCGACCCGAATATCAGCCGAGGCATCTAAATTTACCACCAAAACTGCATCAAAAATGTGCTGGAAAAACTCGGCTTATACATGAGTACACGCACACACACACACACACACACACACACACACACACAGACTTATAGCCATGCTAGAGGACAGAGTAGAAGTGCCTGTGGGTTTCCAAGATGAACTCTTCATGAGAGTACAAAGTCATCTCTCTCCCGAGAAGCAGCTGATTGCTTCCAGCTGCTGATCTTCCTTTTAGCAGTCCAATAAGTAACCACTGCACTGCAAGGGTCTCTCTCTCTCTGTGTGTGTGTGTGTGTTTAAATAATGAATGACTGACTGCATGGGTGGATGGAGAAAGAGCGGGTGAAGGGCTCACACAGTGTTTGAAGCAGGCAATTCCAAGTCTGGGTGTCTAACATAAGGCCGGAGGCTTCTCCTGATACACGTTGCTGAGAAGCTGAGGCATCTGATATTGACAGGAAGATTATTAGCTTCTGGGCGCCGAGGTGAATGAATCCAGGTTGGCAGGTACCATGGCAGGCTAATGCCTCAAGTCCAAAGAACGGGCAGTCAACAAGCCAGATGCAAAGTCCAGACTCGGCACAAGGCAAACAAACTTTCCCACACTGTGTACTTATATTGGAAACAGACCACACCCTGGGAGGACACGCAATCTTAACTACCAAGCCTCTGAGAATGTTGGCCAGCCAAGGTGACACATAAGCTTAAACAGGACAGAGAACTGTGGATTGTTCTGGTTATGTTTGTGTATGAGATCTAGCTGTCTTACAGGATCATGATCCCTGTTTGCATACTCTGTTTGTAGCAGGTAGGCATTGGTCTGCTAACTGTAAGGTTGGCAGCTGGCAACTCCTGCCTGCTCCAAGGAAGAAATACGCAGCTTTCCACTCCTGTAAAGAGTGATGGGAGTGGAAACTCACAGGGGCAGTTCTTCCTTGTCATGGAGGGAGGCTATTAGTCTGCACTCACTTGATGGCAATAGGTTCGTTTTTTGTTGTCCTATTATTTTACTATATTAACATGTAATTTTTAGAATATTACTTCTAAGGATTTACATTTTTCTTAATTATGAGCGGGAAATCCATTTTAAAGCACAGCTTACTATTAAAATAATTCAAAACTTGGGGGTTATGATGTCAAAATAAAAATTACATGATGTTGGCTATATTTTCCATATTTCGTGGTCAGATCAGATGTCAATCATAATTGATTAGAGTTTCATTGAAATCACTTGTGACTACAGTAGCACTTATTAGAGATAAAATATGAATCCTCTCAGTGGACATATGAGGGGCTACCACCTGACTCCCAAAACTGGATTTGTTTTTCACAGCTATGTACATAAACTTTTTTACAAAACGCCCTTATCACCTTCAAAGTACTCTCCATTACACTTCATACACTTCTCAAATCTGTGATTCTATCCTTGGAAACAATTTTAAAACTCATCTGTTTGGATTGCTGATCAATCTCCCTCGTTTTATCCTTCACTTATTCTGTGTCTTCACATCTCTGTCCTTCATGTCCCTCTTCATTTCTGGGAACAATAAGAAGTCACACAGAGTTAAATCAGGTGAGTAAGGTACATGGGGCAAAATAGGCATGTTTTTTTTTTTGCTCCAAACTGGCTGCATGAGCAGGTGCATTGTTGTAGCCAAACCAGTCCCCTTTCTGCTACAAACCAGGTCTCCTTTGTTACACACCATTATGAAATCTTTTCCGAACTTTTAACTAGAAAGCTTGATTGGCAGCCTGACCTGGTGGGATGAATTCCAAATATACTATCCTCATCACATAAAAAACAAACAAATAACAAATGAGCATCACTTCTTGGGAGGTTCTTTTTCCCTGAGAAATCTTTCGTCCTGCTTGTGGTTTGTGATTGGTGATTTGTCCATATGATTATTTGAGAGATACATTTTTGATCACTTACTCATAACAGAGTTGTAGAGGACAAGAGTTTGAGGGAGGAAGCAGAGAAGATCTTGAATCGTCAGTTCAAACTCTTGACAGTGACATGGACTGGGTTGTTGACAGCAGTAGTTTCTTGTTTACATCAGTTCTTTCTTATCTCTATATTCATTCTTTTCTTTGGTGAGGTAATATGATATGCACAAAGGAGACTGTCCCTAGGACCAATCCTATGTTACTGCATAAGTCAGAAAATAAGAATAGAAAGACAACCAGGTATAATAATTTGGAGGCAACAAGTTGTACAAAGAGAAGAAAAATACACCAATTGCCACTTTGTACTCAAAATAGTAAAGTATCAGTGATTTCAAACGATTCACTAAAAAAAGACCTGGATAAGTTGAAAATATGGCTTTCCCCATGCTCATGCAAATGAGAATTTTAGGTGGCTGGATGTTCAAATCTAAAAATCCTAGCATCATCAAACTAAACAGCTAAGAATGAATTTTGGTCTTGAAGGATAGAGCTCATAAAATTGTAATTTTCTCATGATCAGTGACATTTGAGCAATTTCTAAAGAGGAAGTTTGTTAAAAATCACAATTTAGTGAAGGTGCTAGATATTTAAGTATTAATTATAGAAATGAGCTATAGTAACAAAATAGTTTTTAACCTGTAAAGCTACAAATGGCTGATATTTTTTAACTGTCATGTCTTGCCGTAATTAGTTTATGTAGGAATGGTCTGGGCCCCAGATTTGACCTCCTGATTTCATAAAGAGAGAGGAAAATCAAACTGAACACAGCCTAGGGCTGATTCCTATGAGAAAACAGACATGCTCTCACTGTTTAATCATCTTTACCAGTTCTCTGTCCCCATGACCACTTTTAGAACTCTGTGCTACTGTTCTGGGTTCAATAATCCATTGCCACATAGACCCTCCCAGTTGATACTTACTATTATGGGTTTATTAATGGAGTTAACAGTTTACAATTCGGCTGAGCCTTGGTGGCATAGTGAATGTGACGACAGCCCAAAGGGTTGAAGGTTCAAATCCAGCAGTAGCTCTTCAGGAGCAAGGTTGGGCACCAGGGCAGTGATGCCACACAAAAAAACAACCCTCCAAACTGAACAGTTTACAATTCAAGATCAGACATGCTCAGTATACAGTTTTTCAGGAGGACAGTCTCTTCTCAGCCCACAGGCTCACCTCTCTGAAGTATTGTCTCTCATTCATGTGGTCCTTTGGCCTCTATCCAATTGAACATGTATCAAAGCTCTTTGAACTCTGTTAGTAAATGCCCCCAAAGACACTTCACTCTTCCAGTAAGGTGGTCTTGCAGTCACTTTGTTCTAGCTCTGTGGGTTGGCAAACCTCGCTTTCCAGACAAATGACAGGCATGCATCCCATTCTGCATGCCAGTCTCCTGTCTGAAGAAAACACTGTTTGCTTGATATGTGGACTGGAAGTCCATCACTCTGTCTCATGCTCATGGTGCTCTGCTTCTGCTGTCACTGCTTCTCTGGTGTTACAGCTCTCCATTTCTTGCCTCAAAGACATTCGCTGAAGACATTCTGGATTTCAAAAGATGCATCTCCCTCCTTGATGGTAGTGAGATTCCCTTTTCCACTTCTGAGGTGACTAATTTTACAGTTAGCAGGATGGTAAAGCTGACCAACCCCCATGATAGAGTTCCCCACCCTTTATTCGCATGGTCTCATTCCACAAGGATCCCATGTACCTTACTTACATTACTAGAAAGCGATTCAGTCTCCTTTGTGGGTCACAGATGCCTCACTTTTACATAGTGCGCTCCAATCATTTGGTGCCGATGACTTGGATGCTATGAGTCATATCAAGAAATTCATTGAACCCCAGAATAATACACTGAACTTGCATTTCTGGTTATGCAATCATTTTCTTTATCGTAATTAGCATGTCTAACATCTTTATCCATTAGGTCTTATATTCATGATAAATTGAACATTAGAGGCAATCAAAATATTATTGCATTATATAATTACAGCTTTATGAATTAAAATTTTTAAATGTCATACCATTTATACTAATTTAAATGTCCTCTGATGAGGAAGATAAATAATGTTATAAACTTTGGGGTAATGTGCCTTTCATGTACAGTTGATTTATAGACAGTAACAGAGTTTATAGAATTAATGTAGGCTTTATGAACACTCTTGGTCGGGAGGGGATTGTCCACTCTGATATAGGTGGAGTTCCTACACTATTCTTTTTTTTTTTTTTAAGGCATCACTGGCCTGGTGGTGGGAGTAGGAGGCCCAGCCTTTGCTCCGTGGAGCTGGAATTGAACCTCCATCCCAGTGGGCCGCAGTCCCGTGCACAACCACTATGCCACCGGGGTTCAGGCCTACACTATTCTTACTAATGTGCATAAACCATTTGTGGTGATGATGCCTTGAAAGTCATGAAATTCCCAATTTCACAGTGGCACAAAAGAAATTAGCAACATGAAAACAAAATTGTGTCTCTTTTTTCATAGGTGGGGAGCAACAGGGATTCTTAAAAAGATCTGATATATTAGGAGGTACCCCTCCAAAGCTGGAACATTTCCCCAAAGCTATGTATTAATTTTTTAAAAAAACAAAACAACCTCATCACCTTCAGCATATGCTTTGTTACACTTAATACATTCGTCACATCTGCAATTCTATTCTTAGAAACAATTTTCAGACTCTTTGGATGGCTGTCAGCATCTCGTTATTTTCTCCTCCTTTTCTGTGTCTTCAAACTGCTGTCCTTTCGTGTGCAGAAACAAAAAGAAATTGCCCTGAGTGAGGTCAGGTGAGTGAGGTGCTTCGGACAGAAGAGGCATGCTGTTTTTTGCCCCAAACTGGCACTTTGAGAAGGCTGTGTGAGCAGCTGCAGTGTCATGATGGCAGGACTAGTTCCCTGTCTGCCACCAATCGGGCCTCTTTTGTCACACGCTGTTGTGCAATCTTTTCCGGACCTCTGAGTAGAAAGTTGATGAACAGTGTGGACTGGTGGACTGAACTCCAAATACACAAGAAGTCAACATTCTCATCCGTCTGGGAAGTTGATGGATGTCCACAATGAGGTTTGTCATCAATTGACATTTCACCTTTTTGAAACGGGACAACCACTCGTGCACTTGAGGTTTTTCCATAGTGCTTTTCTCTTATATGTTGTGTTTAACATTACAACAATTTCTGTGGCATTGTAACCTGAGCAGGAAACAAAATTTGATAGCCACATGCTGTTCTCTTAAATCAGCCATCACAAACAATGAGGTTTGAATGACATTGCTTCAATGAAAAAAGATTCGCGGTGACTAGAGAGAACCTTTCCAGGTGACACCACTGGGTACACTAACTCAGAGCGAATTGCTGGATGCCTGTCTAATGGGAAAAATGTGTACCAGAAAAGCTCCACTCTGCCCAGCACAATTCCAGTTTTGGGGGGGGGGTACATCCTTGTAAGCAGAGGGACACATATTCCTTTTTTTGGCAGCAAGCTGTTTATAACATAAAAATATTTCACTTGAACTTTTTTACACTCATAGTGTTATACAACCATCACCACTATTTGTTTAAAGATATACATACTTGTTTAATATTTTACTGTTTTAGTTGTTGGAAATATACACAGCAGAGCAGAAAGCAGTTCAATATTTTTTCCATATGCAACTCAGTGACATTGATTATACTATTCAAGTTGTACAACAGTCTCATCTTTTTCTGAATATTTCTCCACATTAACATGAATGCAATACTTGCTAAACTTCCTATCTGAATTTTCAAATTGTTCACTTAATCCCATGCAGATGGGTCTTCTAAAGAGCACAATGTGAACTTGGACACTCTTTGCTGATCATGTTAAACCATCATTTGATTTAACTGGGAATTAAGGGAAATTTGGGTGTAAGTTTTAACGTTTGGGATAATTTGAAGGCAGTAGTTCCAAGGTTTAACACCCCACTCACTCCCCAAAATTGTTTTCCATAAGGATTTTAAATTTTATTCCATTTCCCCTGACTCCCCCCATTTGATCATGGTTCCTCAATAGAATCTTTGATTAAAACATTCAGTAATGGTAATTGGGTACCATCAGTTCTGGTCTCATGGCAATGTGGACAGTTGGTCTTAGAGGTAATTAACCACTCATTCCTCTCACTCATTCTTCACTCTCTATTGCTCATGGAAAATGAAAACTATCAGAGACCAACTATTGTATCCCTATTAAAAGTTGAAAACAAAAGGAATTATAGTTGGAAAATATGGTCATAATGATAGAAGCGAAGCTGGAGATTGCATGTTAGGGTTTTGCAAGACCAACAAGTTATTTATAGCAAAGTTTTTTTTCAGCAACAAAAATGGCAACTATACATTCGGACGTCTCCAAATGGAATATACAGAATCAAGATGACTATATCTGTGAGGAGACACAATGGTGAAGCTTAATATCAGCATCCAAAAGGGGTTCAGGGCTGAATATACCACGTAGCATAAATTGCTCATATGTAAGTTCAGGCTAAAACTGAAGGAAATTAAAACAAGTCCACGAAAGCCAAAATACGACCTTGTGTCTATCTCACCTGCATAAAGGGAATATCTCAATAACAGATTTGACATACTAAACACTGATTTCTGAAGACCTGGTGGGTTGTGGAATTTATGAACATGATACACGAAGAGAGTAAAAGGTTCATGATGTTTATCATTATCAACATAATACATGAAGAGAGTAAAAGGTCATTGAAGATAGGAAGGGAAGAAAAGATCAAAGTGGATATCAGAAAAGACTCTGAAATAGTATTTAAACATAGACTAGCTAAGGCACATAGAGGAAAGAATGACGTCAAAGAGCTTAATAGAAAATTTCAAAGGGCAGCCCAAGAAGACAAAGTAAAATATTGGCTACTCAATGGCTGTCTCCAGACGAACAGACTAGACTCCACCCCTACATCTCAATCATGAAATTGACATAAGCACATGCCCACCACACCATTGCATCTTCTCTTGAGGAAAACACTTTCCTAGATGATGCTCTCTGCTCGTTTGTTAACTTTTTGTGAGTGCAGGTAGCTGCTGTCATATGTCATACATCGAGAATAGGAATGGAGTGACCTCAGTATTTGGAAGAATCCTTTATTAACTTCAAGATTTCTATCTCCTTTCTGATGACGGCCCTTTCACTAAGTCTGTGCTTGTGAGGGTGGTCCACTTCCCTCACCGCTCAGGCGGAGTCAGCTGTTTCTGATGGTCAGGGTTAGTGCTGCCTTGGCAGTGATGGCGTTGGCCTTCCCCTTATGTGCTTTATCTTTGAAAATTCCCCCTGGTGCCGCTAGCATCCAGAAAGAAGAGAAGAGCCTTCTACAAAGAGATATGAAGACTTCCAAATAATTCCTGGAGGTGCAATGGGTCAAGTATTGGATTGCTAAGTCAAGAGTCGGGAGTTTGAACCCGCTCTGAGAGGAGGATGAAGCAGTTCTGATACAAAAAGTTGTACAGTCTCTGAAAAACCCCTATGGAGCAGTTCTCCTCATCCTGGAGAGCCACTACGTGTCCGAATTAACTTAGTGGCAGCAGATTAGGTTTCCCAAAGGCAGTGGTAGTTCACATTCCGTTGGGAAGACTTGGGTTCAAAAATGAACCACGAAGAAAGACCTGTTGATCTGATAATGAAAATCAGCCAGTGAAAGAGCCCTGTGAATCACAATGGTCTGGTTGGCAACCAGTCACAGGGACAGCACAGCAGCATTTCCTTCGGTTGGGTTTAGAATCAGGGACAATTTGTCAGGAGGTCCCACCAACAGATTTTCTTGAAACGCTGGGTTTTGAGTCCCAGAATGAAAGCATTGAGCATGGATATTATTATCTATCTCTGGACTTAACATGTTTTCCATGGACCAGTAACAGCAATGCCTCCTGGGAATTTGTTAGACATTGAGACTTTCAGGCCCCACTGGACTCTTAATAACCAGTCTTTGAAGTTTAGCAAATATCTAGGTGGTTTGTGTGTGTAATACAGTTTGAGAAAGTCTGGACTATAAGGCTAGAAGGAAGGAGAAACACAATCTTCTTGGCTTGAGGCTAAAAATCTCTGAGAGTATGAAATCTGACCTCAGATTAAATCTCAGATGCTCACCTTGGGAGAGATGGGAAGGAACACTGGCTGAAGCAGGGCTGGGGAGGGTCCCTTTGCCCTTTTTGTGTATCTTCCAGCATAGTGTCCTCCTGTCCTAACATCCTGAGCCTGAGAGGAAAAGGGAAAAGAAATAAGCCTCTGCTAGTTACACTTCAAAAAAAAAGTTACTAAAGCTGACAGAGGGGGAGTTTCCATGCTGCCTCCAAATGTTTTCAGAACTAGAAGGAACTCTGGAGTCATCATTACTTTATGTGATGGAGTTCTGAGTTTGGATCCTGAAGGCCAGCTCTAAAGGGAAAGCCTGGTGTGGGCATCTACAACCTACAAAGCTATGATATTCATTCTTCGATGATAAATGAACAAATTTGTTACTTATTGTACGGGGACATTGGAAGAATTAAATAGTGCTTTATGCAAGTATATGTAAAGTCACTATTGATAGAATGATTTTTTAAAATTGACAAGATCCTATGAGCAAAATAGTAAGGTATAAACTACGGTCACTAGGAATACTAATCTAAGGCAAAAATAAGTGCATAATGAGGTTATGAGTATAGGTCTTCAGGAGTGGAAAAAATACTACATCATGTGGGATCTATTGGTTTCGGAAGGTTTTATGGAAGAAATGAGACTTAAAACAACTGCTCACTTACGTTATCCTGGGCTGCAAAAGAGTGGCCATTTATCTGGTTGATCTAATTATACAGGGTTGATGGAAGGGTGTATTAGGAGACTAACTAGAGAAGCTGGGTACATAAATTTGATCAAGCAAATTAGAAAATGACAGAAGGAGTGGGTAATCTATTTTTACAATGGTACTCTCAGAAATTCTAATTAGTGGTAGCAATTGGATTCTGCATTTTTTTCCCCCTGTGCAGTCACAAAATGCCAATGAACTCTTATTGCATCTATACATTACCAGGTATTCAGGCCTTAAACAAGGGAAAGCGTATTTAGTCTGATTGTTGCCTTTTGGCTTTCAATAGAAAATCCATTTATTTCAGCTCATTAAACTATTAGTGCACATTGGATGTTAACTTCCACACTAAAAATACTCTCCGGCTATCCTGTTTCTCAATTATGAGGCAGGAACTTTCATGATTTCAAAAAATGGAAAATATAAGACTTTCCAAGAAATAAGAGTGCACCCACACGAAGTTTCTATGGCTTCAAAAAAATGTTCTGTTTCAATAATTAACTCTCTCAAATTCTCTGATCAAGCTTCAGCTTTACTAAGTCCATTTTACATGATGGAGTGGCTCCCTTAAGACCTGTGAGCTGGATGACATAAGCATTCCTATTAGGGTCCCACAGAGCTGTAGCAGGTAAAGAAAACAACGCTTTTTAAGAAACAAGTAATCCTGGATCTCCTGCCGAGCAAACTTTTGAGGATTGACATCAGGTGGACTCAGTATCATAAGAGGAAGTGGCAGCAATGCTTTGGAATTGACACTTCAGAGAAGACCTGTTTGTGGTGGGTGTTCATTGTGGACGTTGGCTCACAAAGGACATGGTTTCTCCTATATGAAATCTAATCTAAGTTTCCAGAGTGTTTAGCTTGACAAGGGATACAAAGATGGGTCAGATGGAGATTAGGTATAGACCTGGACAACCCAGTCTTCCAGCACCCCTCATGAAAATTAACAGAGGCAATGTCAGAGCAGATGTCCCAAGGGCAGAAACTTCTCAGGACCATCACTCTTTTCCTACAACTTATTAAAACTGTAATGATAGGAGGGAGGTGAGTTGGGAGTGAATTATCCAGGTGTCAGTGGACTTGGTGTCAGTGCAAGCCAGTGCTATGGCAAAGAGGACACCCGACTTGCCATTTTGAATAAAACCATTAAAGGAGAGTTTAAAGATGTCCATTCATGTTCATTGCAGCAATGTTCACACCGGCAAGAAAGTGGAAACAACTAAATTTCTATACACGCAATGAACTGCTGTGCATTGGTGAAAACCAGTGACAGAACTATGGAGCTCTTTATGGCAGGGATACATTTGGAGAATATTATGCTGAGTGGAATCAGCAAATCACAAAAGGACAAATGAGATATGAGCCCACTATTATAGGGGGAAACATAGTTGAAGACATTCATATCAAAGGGAATAGGCTTTGGATTTTGTCAAGGGGAGTGAGCAAGGGAGGGATGATAAATGAATAAGCCAGACTATTGATGAGTGTTAACTTGTGTGAAATGGAAGATAGATGTCCACAAGAAAGAGAAGAGAAATCAAGGAGTTGGTGAGGGGTAAACTATTAGGGTGTTGGTGAGTGGTTTGAATATAAAGTTGATGATTTGAAACAAAAACATGTATCTAATTTATAAAAAATTCAAAACTATTCTCTTCAGGTCACCTGTATACGGTTGGTCATGGATGGATGAAGCAATTGTGAGAGAGACCAAAGGCAGACCTTTGAAACCAGTGAGTGTATGTCTATATGTATGTGCTTCTATATACTATTACATATGATTGTGTGTGTGTGTGTGTGTGTGTGTAAGGTGGGGTGGTGGTGGTGGTTCTGATTGAATAACAAATTAATCCATTAATAAATGATGAGGAGGAGCTTTTAAATTAATAGCAGCCCAAGACTAGAGATTAATTTTTAAAATGTTTTCTAACAAGAAAAATGAAGCAAATAAATTTAGATAATTAGGAAATAATGAAGACCTTGTGAGAATAGCTCACTGCCAAAGGCAGATAAGGAAATGCGTGGTAGGTCTGAGGAAATGTAAATCAACAGACTCAGATACATGCATCTTCCAGCATTAAGCACATGGGCTTGCTCCATCTTTCAACCCAAATAGCTATTTTCAAAGGATTATTGAGAATGTGCAGAGAAGGCAATACCCAACTGCAGAGGAAAGCCCAGCTTTGCTGGGTTCCACTCTTATCATTCGTATAGTACCACCCCACCCATTCTGCCTGCTTCTGATGAGGTGCACTGTTGGATCTGCTTCAATTTAATGCTCTTGGCCATGCACTTCCAATTACCTAGTAATGAAGAGTGGGTCCTCTGAAAACTTTGATGCGGAGAGGACTGAAAACCAAGATAGAGTATCTAGAACTGGAGGAGGTAGGTATGGTCGTTAGTTACATAATCTGGTGTCAATTTGGCACTTGAGAGGATTAAGAGTGAAGGGGTGTAGTCTAGTCTGTCAATCAGGTCATAGTTAATGAGGCCTCTGTGTGGGCATGACTTTCTTATGAGGATTTGGAAACTCCTAAATTTTCCCCCTTAGAGGCGGGAGACACACTGTCTTTCTGCTTACTCCCTGAGAGACACTCTACTGTCAAGACTTGGTGCTATGCCCTGGGAGCTGGAGAAGCCAGATGGACCTAACCAGATACAACCAGACCTCTGGAACCAGAGAAGCATGTAGAGATGCTTACAATGCCACTAGATCCACAAGACTTCCAACCCATTGGCCTGTGATCCTCTTGCATTGGGGATCATTGCATGTATTTCGTGAGTCTGAAGAGGACTTTATAGATTGGTATTGGACATATGGGGGCTAATATTGAACTTAGGAACTTGCTTTGGACTGGGCTGGTATATTTTCTCAATATTCAGTTGCTCTTGTATATAAAGCTCTTTCTTATACACACGTGAGTGTCCATGAATTTGTTTCTCTAGTCTACTTGGACTGACATAGTAGGCAATGATATTTACAGAACAAAACAAACACCAGTTGTTGTTTTGATCCTTACCGACTCACAGGGTATAGTGTGTGGAGAACAGAATCGCTCTATGGAGTTTTCAAAAATGTGATCCTAGGGACCAAATTGCTAGACTTTTCTTCTGAGGTGCTTATCATGGCCCTATCTTTCTCCCGCAGAGTAGCTGGGGGTTGAAAATTACTGACCTCACAGTTAGCAGCCCACCATGTAATCACTACACTACCAGGGCTCCTAGACCCAGGGAAAATTCCATTTAATCTTGCCAAGGCATTAGCTTCAACTCTGGTCCTTGACCAGATTCCTTTCTGATGATACTCAACTCTCACTGCAGCTTCTCAACACCTGTGCTTGTTAGAACACTGCTGCACCATGAGGATCTAAACCCGGTTGCCGTTTTTTTTCAATTATTTTATTAGGGGCTCTTACAGCTCTTATAGCATTCAGTATATCATTTGTATCAAGCTTGTTTGTACACATATGACCATATTCATTTTGAAATCATTTCCTCTTGAGCCCTTGGTATAAGCTCCTTCTTCTCCCTCCCTCCTGTTTTTAATGAATCATTTTATTGGGGACTCATACAGCTCCCATCATGATCCATGCATACATCAATGGTATGCAGGCCACATTTCCACACTTAATGCCATCATCACTCTCAAAACTTCCTCCCTTCACCCAGGCCCCCAGTATCAGCTCCCTATATTTCCATTCCTTCTGTCTCCCTCCCCCATGAACCCTTAGTACTTTACAAATTGTTATTATTTCCATACTGTACACCATCCAATGTGTCCCTTCACTCACTTCCCTGTTGTCTGTGCCCCAGAGAGGAGGCTACCCGAAGATCCCTGAAATCGGTTCTCCCTTTCTATTCCACCATCCCTCCACCCTCCTGGTATTACCACTCCTACTACTAGTCTTGAGGGATCATCTATCCTAAATTCCCCATGTTTCCAACTTCACTGTACATCTCCTTGTCTAGTTGAATTTATGTGGTAGAATTGGGATCATGATAGTGGGTGGGAGGCAGCATTTGAGAACTAGAGGAAAGTTGCATATTTCATTGCTACTACCCTGTAACTTAACTGGCTCATCTCCTCCCTGCAACCACTCTGCAAGAGGATGTCGCTTCACCTATTGATGGGCTTTGGGTCTCCAATCTGTACTCCCCCTCATTAATAATGATATAATTTTAGTTCTTTGATACCTGTCACTAGATCCCTTCACCACCTCATGATCACACAGGCTTGTGTGCTTCATCCATGTGGGCTTTGTTGCTTTTCATGTGCCCATTGACTTTTCATGTGCCCATTACTGACTTCCCATCAATCTTGTCTACCACCTGTCTGTCAGTTTGTTGTTCTCTGGGGATTCATGTGTTGTTCTGAAGCTAGAAGCTATGTGGCTGGGATTTTCAAATACAAGTAGGGTCACCCAAAGTGAACAGGTTTTAGTGGAGTTTCCAGACTGAGAACAGTCTATGAAGAAGGAATAGGCTTTCACCTTCAGAGGAATTAGCCATTGAAAAACTAATGAATAGCATCAAAACAGTTCCAGATAATGAAAACATGAAGAGTTGCAGGGACCATGGTGTATGCCTGACCCAAGTGATGGTTTTAACAGACTAACTATTACTTCTCACTTCTCTTAAATATGTATGAGTCATGGAGTAAATGCCACAGATCAAGGACAGCTGTTGGGACTTTCATTTCCCAATGACGCACAATACAAAATGGGGAGGAATGACTGCAAGCAGTCAATAATAAGCAGAGTGTGGAATGTATGAAATCTGTACCTAGGAAAATGGGAAAAATGAAATGGAATCATACAGGTTGATACCCTAGACATTAGTTAGTAGACATGGACTGATACTGGCCATTTTAAACCAGATCATCGCATGGTTTAGCGTACCTGGAATAAACCATTTTAGAGGCATGATATTGCTTTCCTGACCAGAAAGAACATTTCAAGGTCTGTCTTGCAGTACAGTTCTGTTTGTGAGAGGATGATGGCTATCTGACTAACAAAGAGTCCTGATGGTGTGGTGTGTCATGCATGTGGTTAGTAATAGCAGGGTTGAAGGTTCAAGTTTGTCAGGCGCTCCGCCAGAGAGAGAGGATGCTTTCTGCTCATCTCAGGATCTACAGCTTCGGAATCCCAAAGGGGCAGCTTAGAGAACATTGTATAGACAACCTTGAGAAGAATGGTGATTTCAGGACCCTTAACTGTGCTCATGTGAAATCTGTAGATAGAAAAAGAGGTCGCTGTTTAACCACTGGGAAGGAGGTATGTTGCAGTTGTATCTTTTTACCATGCTTATTTAATCTGTGTGCTGAGAACGTGGACGATATGGGTACCCTCAGCATCAGGCTCAGAGGAGGATTCATTAACAATATGCAAACGATACAACCTTGCTAGCTAAAGCAAGAACCCGAAGCATTTGCTGATTGAAATCAAATATGGCAGAAATCAGTATGGTTTCTCTTCCTTCCCCGTGATCCTCAACCTGAACTAGCATCTAACTAAAGGTTTCTACCAAAGAATAAGATGGCCTCAGCATAAAAAATTCTCAGTCCTACTCTCTGATCAAATTCTTTTTCATCCTACATGCCTATACCAAAATCTCTCTCTCAGTCTCTTCCCTTCCTATTTAAAAATATGTTATGATGAATGCCCATTCTCTTGAAACACTTACTGATCTTATGGTTAGCATTCACCCTAACACGATAGACTTTTCCTTTATTGCAATAGTTCCTTACCACACTCCCTTGCAATAATTGTTTTGAATAAAGTCTCTCCTTATTAAGTATAATCTCTCTCCAAAAGAACTATGGGCTAAATATCCTGGGTGGTTAATGTGCTTGATGCTAACAGAGAGGTTGGTATGTAAGTCCACTCAGGGTTGCCTTGCAAGAAAGTTTCTCCATCTACTTTTAAGCTCTCCCATGGAGCCCTGTTCTGCTCAGATATCCATTCTTTATGAATTGGAATGGACTTGATGGAAACTTTAAAATGAACCGAATGGAAATGGGGGTGGGGTGGGAGGACGGGTAGAAACAAACTGTTTTGTGATTTGGCTTTCCAAGTGAATACGACTATAAGAAACCAGATTTGAGATAGAAGAGCCTTAGTCACTATTAATCCAGATGATTGACAATGCTATGCTGATACGATTCTTGTTTGTAACAAGAAAAGTTTTCATTCCTCCCTATCTGTTTTCTTAGCTAACAAAACATTCAGGTCCACCGTTTTATATTCCAGAGAATGAAACCAAAAGGTTGTTTGGTACAGTGGGCAATGTGCATTGCCTTGATGTTTTTGAAGTTGATGTTTTTGAAGAATGACATAGAAGTTAGACAATTAGCTGCATAAAACTTACTTCTACAGAAAAGTAAATGAGACGTAAAATTGAGTGATAGCAGGTTTAACCAACCACCCTCTCTTTTGTGTGTGAATAAAGTGTGAGTGTACATTTCAGGTGATTAATTTTGTATTCAACAACTTAAGTAACTTTCAGACCTCCCGATGGCTTGCCCTGCCAGCCTTTTCCATCTCACTCTGTTCTCCCTCTGTGTGATACTGTCTTTCCCTTTCCCAAACTAATCCATGTGTACACTGTAGCCCTTTGTTTTCCCTGCCTTTTCTTTCCCACCTACCCCTGGTCATCAATTTAATTTTAAGAATTAAAAATTATGGATAGTTACAAAAGTATAATCAAAGACTTTAACAACATTTACAGATCATGGTACAGGTTTTTGTTCACAAATGCATATAGCTTTTAAAAATTAAATCATTTTGCTGGGGGCTCTTATAGCTCTTATCACAATCCACACATCCATCCATTGTGTCAAGCACATTAGTACATATATGTTGCCACCCTCATTATCAAAGCATTTTCCTTCTACTTGATTCCTTGCTATAAGCTCATTTCCCCCTGCCTCCCTCTAGAACACTTGATAAATTATAAATTACAATTATCTCCATATCTTTCATTGTCTGCTGTCTCTCTTCATTCAGTTTTCTATGTCTGTCTCCTGGGGGCGGGGGATGTTAAATGTTCATCACTGTGATCTATTCCCCATTTCTCCCCCCATCTTACCCTTACCCCCCTGGTAGCTCAGTTCTCATTACCGGACCTGAGGAGTTTATCTGTTCTGGATTCCCTGTGCTTTCAACTCTTACTGTGGCAGTACACATGTTCTGATCTAGTCAGATTTGTAAAGTAGAACTGAGGCCATGATGGTGTGGGGAGGACGTGGGATGGGGAATGATTAAAGATCTAGAGAAAAGTAGTACGTTTCACTAGTGCTAGACTTCACCCAGAATGGCTCGTCTTTTCCATTTGTAAGGAAATGTCCAATTGTCTACAGATGGGCTTTGGGTCTCCACTCCACATCACACCCCCCTCATTCTCATTGATATGATTTTTTTTTGTTCTGGATCTTTGATGCCTGATACCTAATCCCATTAGCACCTTGTGATCACATAGGCTGGTATGCTTAATGCATGTAACTTTTAAGGGGAAAATAGTGTCTACCTTTTGAAAATCTATTGGAAGTTAGGAGAAAAATGAAATTTAGATGTCTAACAGATACTATAAAACATATGTAAACAATCTATAAGTAGAGCTATATTTAGAGATTTTAAGAAATATTTATAGTCAGCTTAATTTACCTGTATAATGTAAAAAATTAAAGAGAAATGTAATACATATGTGTTAGTTGGGGTAGACTTGAGAAATAAGTTGATAGAGACATGTGTATAAGACAGAGCTTTATAGACAACGGCAGTTGAATATTGACAAAATATACCAGCCCAGTCCAGATCAAGTCCATAAGTCCAATATTAGCCCATATGTTCCACACCAACCTATAAAGTCCTCTTCAGACTCATGAAACACATGTAATGATGCAGAATGCAGGAAAATCAAAGGCCAGTGGGTGGGAAGTCTTGTGGATCCAGTGGCATTGTAAGCATCTCATTACTGCAGGAGTCTCTGTGGTTCCTTTTGCTCAGGAAACTAACATCGATCCATGTGTCTTGTCAGCTGCAATGTCTCCAAGAGAGTGAGCCGAGATAGATAGATAGATAGATAGATAGAGAGAGAGAGAGAGAGAGAGAGAGACTCCCACATCCAAGAAGGAATAAAAGAATTTCCAGATTTCTTAGGAGAAGGCCATGCCCACAAAGAGCCTCATTGACTATAACCTGATTGACAGGCTAGTCTCCACCCCTTCACTCTTAATCCTCTCAAATTGACAAACGATTACGCAACTACCACAGCATATAACTTAAAAATATAATTGACATAGCAAATTTGACTTTTTTGGGTGAAATTCAGACTCATTGAAGAAATATAATGCATTAATGATGTGAACAGTAATAAAGGTGGTCTACATAATGATACATACAACATTAGCTTTTCTTTTAGAGACTCATGCTTAAATCTAACACTGTTTTTCACTTTTTGTCTCCTTTATATAATCATTTTATGTGTAGCATAATTAAGACATTTTAAAATTTTAATTGAATGCACCAACCTATATGGAACAAAACATTTTTCTCAAAATTAAATATATGTGCATTTAAATTATATCTATCTATAGATATGTAAAGAAATCCTTTTAACTCATTGGAAATAAGACCTCAGAAGCAGACACAAGATCCAGTGACAGGATGCTAACCTGTTGACAATGTGTTCAGTAGTTCCTTTTTTTTAGAATGTGGTTGACAATGGGCCAAACACGCTTCTGAATGAAAGGGCTAATAACCAGCTCTTCACTGACCTATACCTTTTAGTTCCAAGGACATTCCTCGCCAAACTTGTGACCTCTGGCTTATACATCCTTCTGATAAATCCTCCAGGGTCTCATCTCTTGGCCTAGCAGAAGCAGCAATGAAGAAAGGGAAAGGAAGTGGCCACACACCAAATGAAGAAATGACTGTTGGTAATAAGGAGGAAATCAGAAAATCATCTTTCTTGCAGTTCACTACAGTGATCAGTATGCACGATGACAACTCTGAGTGACAAAGAAGAAATATGGCCAGCACTCATTGTTTAAGAAGGGATGAAAGTGTGTAATAAATTTAGGAAACCTTTTAAGTGAAAGTGGTTAAAATAAGGTTTCGGTGTATGAATAAGTGGAACTAATGTAGTCATCTAAATTTTTTACTTAAGGTACTATATTTAGTGATGGTGCTGTGAGAAGTGAGAACTTGCTGGGTTGATTTGTAATAGGGATTTAGCTAAGATTTTTCCTGCCTGGCAGCGTTTCAGACACTGACACCTTTACAGAAAGGGGAGTGGTATTTTCATGACGACACTGCCTTTCCGTGGGTGAGGGTGACCACAAGTGTGTGGGAGATGGGGATTGCGAGATGACACCAGGGTGAAAGTGGAGGAGGTTACTGTGGTGGCCTAAACCACAGCTAGAATGTGTGTCATAAACTGACATGTCAGTCTCTGTCACCTTCTTACGTTTCCCAAAAGAAAAAGAGGGGTCAGCAACCTAGGGACGGATAAAGAGAAAAGGGTTCAAGACCTGAGAGTCACTTGGTTTGATGTTCTGCCCTTTTGGTGAGATAATTGAGACACATGGTTTGTCTATTTTGGTGCAGCTACTGATAGGAGGAGAGATCCTGAGACCCGCTGCAACCAAGTTAATTCTGAATGTTGTCCTTGGTGAAATGCTGCCCTTTTGATTCCAAGTGGTTGATTAGTGACTGGTGTGTGCCTCTTTGGAGTTGTTCCCCCTACAGACTTGTCTATTACTCGCGACACCTGAAGCCAAGAAAGGGAGTTCATTTCCAGGCCTAAAGGATGGCTAAAGATAATTGTTTTAGGAATTTCCACTACTTTTTTTTCAACTGATAAGCCTGATCCGCTTTAGGATTTTGAGTTCTGTTCCATGTTTCTCCTCACATGCTCTCCAGGACCTTTCCAGGTGGTCTCTTGCAGAGCAATGGGCAGTGGTTGCTGTGCCCATTGGTTCTTCTGGTCTCTGGGCCATGGATAATGTGGCGCTAGTGGTCTCCTGGTCCCTGGGACTGATTGTTTCCACGCGTCTTCAATTTTTCATTTGTCATTTCCTATGGAGAGCCCTACTCACCTCGTGATTAGCAACCCCACCCTTTACCCATTCACCACCGGGGTTACTAACCATGAAGTCCGCAGTTTGAGACAAGCAGCTCCTTCCAAGGAGAGAGGGGAAGCGTTCTACTCTCGTAAAGAGTAACAGTCTCAGAGATCCCCAGGGGTCGTTCTGCTCTCTCCTGTGAGTTGGAATGTACTTCATGGCAGTGAGTGTGAGGTTGTGTCTTTTCCATTGGCCTTCCTTGCACCTTAGACTGATGCTTGTGTGTGTTTCAGGTCCCAGTCAGAACTGCCCCAAATAGAATGTAAACATTTTTTGGGGATTATGTTACATTCATGTATCTTGCTGTCTCCTTAAAGCATGCTTTTGAGCCCCTGGCCATGTTGCTAAGTCTTTTGATTAGTTACAAACTCTCTTACACATATATGCGTGTCCTTGGATTTGTTTTTTGAGTCAACCCAGTCTAACACAACTATGTTGAGGTTTTTCTAATGTGGAACTACCCTTCCATACCTAGTATGGCTTTCAGTTAGCCATAATGTGTCATTTTTTGATACACGTGTTAGTCCAGGTTGACTAGAGAAATACATTTATGGACACTTATGTATGCATAAAAAAAAGCTTTCTGGCAAAGAGTAACTGCATATTAAGAAAACATCTCATCCCAGTTCAGATCAAGTCCAGTAAGTCTGATATTAGCCCATATATCAATAACAGTTTGTAATTCCTCTTCAGACTCACGCAACACATGCAATGATGCACAATGCAGGAAGATCTCCGGCCCGTGGGTGGAACATCTTGTGGATCCAGTGGTGGGGGACGCATCTCAGCTACCCCACAAGAGCCCCGAGACACATGAGATTATTCAGAGTTGTCTTCTGTGAGCCCAAATGGACGGACTTTTATCTTCCTGTGAACTTTGGTGGTTAGATGTGGGCTTTCCAAGGAAGCAAGTAATTCTTTGCAGCTGACTCAATTTCTGAAGACGCTGACCAAAAGGTCTCTCCTCTCATAACTGGCAAAGTAAATCTTTCCTGGGATGGAGATCCAGGTGACTCCTGGTCGCATCCAGTTACACAATACACCCAAGGGGCACCGTTCTCACTACCTCTCATGAGGCTCTTGTCACAAAGTTACCTGGCATTGCTATTTCATTTGAATTTCCTCATTCACAGAAGGCTTAGGCTCTGATTGGGGGTGGTGGTGGCGTGTAGGCGAGACTGTACATTTGCAAACAGGTGCAGCCAGTGAGGAAGGTTTTAAGAACCTGAATTTTCCTCTCTCCCCTGGGAACTTTCCATCTTAGGTTAGCCCTGGTCCTGCCTGTCATCAAAGAGAGAGGTGATCACTCTCTCAGAAGAAAATATGGAAGGGTGTCTATCGGGAGAAACAGATGGCACACCTCAAGGAAGCTGGGGACTGGCTGCATGAGTGGGGGAGGGCGTGGTCATAGGAAATGTTATCAATAATTGGCATTCTCTTATCTGATACGAAGAGGCCTTCTGATTGCTGGGCAGTAGGTACCCCATTGCTCCTCCTATATTGCTTCAAAGTAGGAAGAGACAAAACACTTTCCTTGTTCCCTTTTAAGCCCAGGTTTCTCACCAGCCACTCTATTGATATTTGGAGCCAGCTATCACCTGCTGAGGGGCTGTCCTGTGCCATGGAGGATAGTCAGCAGCCTCCCTGGACTCCACGTGCTAGATGCCAATGAGACGCTCACCCACAGCACCTGTGCATCAGCCTGTCTCAACGTTACCCAGGCCCTCTCCAGACTCACATTATGGCAAACTGAGGATGCTGAAGGGTGAAGAGAGAAGCTGAGAGATTCAGGCCAGGGGAAGCAGGGTCTTGTGGATCCAAGGTTGGTGGGAAACTGGCAGGGCACCAACAGCTCTCCCAGATCAGTGGGCCAAGTGGGTTTGCTCCTTGTGGCACACACAGAGCCCTGGGGAAGTCCCCTGGAGGAAAGCGGGGAAGTGGCAGAGGGGAAACCTTTCCTCGTTTCTCTCTTCTAAAAAGGGTACACCCCTAAGATGATAAGGTGGTTGAATACTGTGGCTTCAATGACGGGCTCAAACATAAGAACCATTGTGAGGAAGACCCAGAACCGGGTAGGTTTTCATGACATTGTACATTGGGTCGTTGAATTGAAACCAACTCAATGGACCTAACCACAACCGTTCTCAACCTCTTGGTCCCCTAAGTTGGCTGTGGAGTGGCAGGCCACCCTGGTTTCTGCCTCAGCCCAAGCCCGCTTACCTCCTGTGCACAAGGGTTCACCCTTGCCTGGCACCCCTCATTCCAACTCCCTCTCAGGATTGGCTCTAGAGGACTCAGTTATGAGAGGGTTGGTGATTATTCTGATGTTCAATCCTACAGTGAGGTTTAAGAAAAGGCCGGAAGATAAGATCGAAATGAGAAAAGAAGCCATGAAGGAAGGGAAATGTCAAAGCCATTTTGGCACCATGCCACTGGAAACTGCTGATGCGGGCTTTGGGGTGAGGGCTTCTTCCTGTGGCGATAATTCAAATGAGGCCATATATTTTCCTGACTGTGCTGCCCCTGACAAGATTAAGTGTATTACTGACATACATAATTTTCCAATAAAGATTTCATTGTCTTGTTCTTCTGTAAGAAGTGATAAGTGAACTTGATATTTCTCTGTTCAACCTTCATCAATAATAAAATTTTCTGGTTGGGTTAGTCCTGTTGATTCTTAATGAAGTGGCACTTTATGAGGCACCATTCAATTCTAAATTTCAAAAAGAGTCAGGGATATACGGCCTGGAAAGTAGATTCATTAAGTGTCAAAATGTATATTAATGGCTGTGTGCATACATAACGTGGTGAAATAAATACACAGTTATCAGGGATTTAATACACCTCATCTTGAAAAGGATATATCACACATTAAAACATAATTACTGGCTGGAAATAGAAATAGATCACCTCCTAGCCCAGATTCATCAGCCTGACTCAAAATGCATCATTCAGTGAAGCAGATATAGTACCGATTGTATCTGACATCTCCCCGTCTCACATAGGAACACTACAGCTGATTTAGACCCATTGCACTAATATACCCCATCAGTGACCACCCCTTGACTGAAATATATTGTCACCTGGTGAAAGATATTGCTCCATTGGAGCACACTAGCTGAAAATTAAATCTACTGTGTAGCATGGTAAGCCAAATCAGGGTGGCACATCGCTGTGTGCAGACCCTGGCTCTCTGGAGGTGTCGGCGGCCACTGATGCCCTGGGAGGTGGTTAAAGGAAAGTGGTTCCTCAGAGTGCAAATCACTCAGTCCTAATGGTTCAGTCATACTGAGCAATATTCCCTCCAGGCCCCTCTTTAGTGATGATGGATGAAGGCAGCTCAGCCCTGCAGGGACGAGTGTGGCTCTCCTCGCTTGCCTGTGGGATAGGGAGTCAGCCCGGAAAGGAGAAGCAAGAGGTTTCACATGGATAAAGCCAGTCCCTTTTTTGAATCCCCAAATATCATTTTGTGAGGGGTGTGGAGAAAGAGGGACGATGCTTGTTCCTTGGAGCTTCCATAGGATTACTTTGAGAAGATGTTCTCTCTTTGCAGCACCCTCTTGGCACTCAGCTTAATGGGGTTTAACTCTCGGTGGGATAAGCAGGCTTGGGTTAACTGGTGTGGTTTTTGTTTGTGCTTGGGATGGAAGTGGTAGGATATGTGTGTCTGTTTGTGGGGTTCGTGTAGGTGGCTAGGGTGTGGGGTGGTAGTGTGTGTGTGTGTGTGTAGAGCACCAGGTCTCTTGGATACATGCTCAGCATTAAGGTATATTTATGTGACTTAGTTATTTAGTGCCACTCCAACAGAAATATCACTGTGGGTGGATTTAACAAACAGAAATCTATTTTTTGCAGTTTAGGATGGTGGAAGCTCAAATTCAAAGCACCTAGCTCTGTCGCTGTGGAGAGAAGATAATGTCCTTTCCGCTTCTGTTCCTTGACTCTGTACTGATCTTCATGCATCCTGGTGCCTATCTGCTCCCATCTCTGCTAATTTCATTATTTGTTCAATCTCTTTTATATCTCAAAATTAGTGGTTCAAGATTTAATCTACAATAATGCTGTCTTATTAGTAATATAACAAAGAAAACCTCATTAACAAATGGGCTTCCCCATGACAGGGGTTCAGATTTACAACTCATAGTTTGGGGGGACAGGCACAAAATTGAATCCATACTACCATGTATACTTAGTGTTAGTTGAAATCTATATTGACATAATGGATATATGTATGAATTATGATAACAGTTATAAGGGCCACCAATATAATAAAAAGAAAAGTAAAATTATATTAGAAAAACAAAAACAACAAAAAAAGAAAACTATACTATGACTTGTCTTAAAAGACTGTGCTCTGTTTGCAACTTGGATTCTCCTGAAACAAGGTTCTGTTTTGAAAATTTATTCAAATTTGCTTATTTGAAACAAACTTTTTGCATAAAGATTCAGTGTTATCAATGACGCTTTCCAGTTTTCTGGGCTATGGTAAAGTCGAGTCACCCTAGGTGTGAAAAGGAAATCTCAGTCTGAGTTCTAGGAGAATGCTTTTTCTTCAATAGGTACAGAGCCAACCCAAAGGCAATGACAGCCTGCCCCCCCAACCCTGCTTGATCTAGATGTAGTTCTCTTTCTAATCCATTAACCTATCCTCCTACATTCTATGCAGCCCCCAGGATCCCTTTTTCTCCCCAAAATCTTAGGACCCTTAGGATGACTGAAATATCCCTCTCCCCACTCTGTGGCCACCTTTAGACTTGTTGTGTTTCTGGAGAGCTATTACTCCCACCAAGCCCCATCTATTATTCCACATCTATACAAGGGGTTTGAAAAGGCAACTGCTCAACTTATCCTTGTGGTAGTCTGGGTAGATTAGAGAAACAAAGAGAGGTTTATACATAAGAGCAGTTAAATATTGAGGAAACATCCTTGCCAGTCCAGACCAAGTCCATAAATCCAATATTAGCCCATATGTTCAATCCCAACCTATAAAGCCCTCTTCTGACGCAGGAAACACATGCAATGATGCTGAATGCAGGAAGACCACAGGCCAGTGGATTTGAAGTCTTTGGAGTCCAGTGGTGCTGTAAGCATCTGGGCACCTGCAGGGGTCTACACAAGGCTTCTTCACTTCCAGCGCTGTATCAGGGTAGGCCCATATGGTTTCTCCTCAGGGATGTCTCACATGAAGTGAGCAGAGAGAAGAAGGTGTCTCCTACCTCCAAGGAAGAAATACAGGAATTCTCAGGGGAAGGTCATGCCTCCCAGAGGCCTCATTGGTTATATCTTGACTGACAGGCCAGACTTCAACCCTTCACTTGTAATCTTCTCTAGTTCCAAATTGACACCAGATTATGTAGCGCCCACAATCCTATTCACAAAACTGTCTAATGGATAATACCTTAATTTTCTGGAAACATACATTTAAAAAGTCACAGTCTCTACCCAAGTTTTGCCGTTGCCGACTCCTATTATTTTAAGAACCAGAATTTTTCAAAGGTTCAGGTTTTGTTTTCTTCCTTGTACATTGACTCCATTGGACCCTAAGGATAAAGATGGTGAATGCATACAACCCTGGAGCACACTTTTCCTGATTTTTAGCCATGCCGTATTCCTTTGTTGTGTTTGCACAGCTGTTTCTTGATCCATATACAGCTTCCACATGAGCACAGAAATTATGGTCCTTGGGCTGAGCCCTGTTGGCGTAGTGGGTGTGCGCGGGACTGCGGCCCACTGGGACGGAGGTTCAATTCCAGCAGTGGGGCTGGGCCTCCTACTCCCACCACCGGAGAGCAGTGATTGCCCCCCCCCCCCAAAAATAAAAGAAATTATGGTCCTCATTGTCTCAGGACTGCTGAATATAAGCTCTTTTGAAATCTTTGTACCCCAAACCAAGAAATGTCAAAGGGCACCCTGGAGCTTCTGTTCAAATTAAAGAGAGTTTTGAAGGAACAAAAAAAAAAGATCCAAAATCAGGCCATACTTTGTAAGGCTTCACAAAAGATGAAGCCTGTAAAGATGCAGCTCCCTCCCCCCCACCCAAAAAAAAAAAACAACGTTGTAAAGGTAAAATACAGATATTCCATGAATGTATAAGAAAAAACAAAATGTGATTGGCTGACATTTCCCAAACCGTGCTTCCACTCACACAATATAATCGCAGAACCCATTAAACATTATTTTACTAATTGCAAGGCTCTCAGGACAATGCATTTCATACTTTTCTGCAATTTTGTCAGAATAAGTGGTATAGGAAAGTTGGTAGGTCAATTCACTAGTAAAGGAAGAGATGAACTTAGGGCTTCAAAGTCTGCACACATGCTGCATAAAAGAACCAACCAACCAACAACCAACCAACCAACCAAACGAACAAGCAAACAAACAAACAAACACAAAACACCTCAATGGTTCCACTTGAGCCCAGAAAAAGAGCCTTATTTTTTGTTGTAATAAAATAGCTGATTACAATTCCAACTGAATTCCCCAGTGTGAATGATGTCTGATGTTACCTTACAGACCTCGGTTCATTGGTTCACTCACTGAACCTAGTGTGTAGTTATTGAAATAAATAATGCCTTTTATCCATTCTGATTTTAAGGGAGACACTTTGCCTTCAGCTGACAAGGGAAACAATAAACCTTTACTGGTTTACCCAAGGGATATTTAATTCCCCAACACCATGTCATAATTTAGTCTGCATAGACTTTGATCACCTTTGCCTTCCAACACATGTCACATTATTTAATTACATTGATGCCATTATGCTGATTGTACATAGTAAGGAAGACATATCTATGATTCTAAGCTTATTGGTAAAACATCTACGTGCCAGAGGGTGGGAAATTTCACCCAGTAGTCTCACAAAACTTTCACCTCGGTGAAATTTCTGAGGTCCAGAGGTTTGGGATATATTGAAATATTCCTATCCAAGTGAAGGATAAGTTATTGCATGTGGTCCTGGCCATAAGTAAAAAGGGAGAAACAGATTCCTCATTTTGGTGTTCTGCTCCACCATATTTCGTAAGTGACTGGAGTGGGACCCAGAAAAAGTTGGCTCTGCAGTAAGTTCAGGCGGCCACGCAAACCTGTTGGCTCACTTGGGTCACATGTTGCAGTGGATCCACGTGTTCCAATGGTGCTTGAAGTGTCTGAAGTGGCAGTGGCAGATAGGGATTTTGTTTGTAGTCTCTGGCAGGCCCCTATTGGTGAACCACAGAGCAGATCCTCAGGGTTTTAAATCAAAATCTTTTCATCTTCTGCTGATAACCGCTTTCTTTTTGAGAAAAAGATTTTGGCTTGTTGCTGGACCTTCGAGAATGAATGCCTCCTCATGAGCCAACCATCTGGCCCGAGCCGCCTGTCAGGTGCAGTCTGATCCACAGAATCATCAAGTTGGACATGCACAGCAGCTTTTTAACATGAAATGGAAGTGCTGCATGTGCTAGTGGGCTTGACCCAGACTTGATCATGCAAATAAGTTTCATGATGAAGTGTTGCAAGTGCTATGGTCTCCACTCATGTCACATGAACTTCCTTCTCAGCCTGGACCTATGGTAAAGTGACCAGATGTCTGCCTTTTTAACAATTGAACAATGTCCCTTGGTGTTTTAAAATTAAAATAAATATGTTAAAATACTATCTGTGCATTCTGTGAAAATTTTTGTTGCTCCATATAGATCAAATTTTTAATCAAGAACCCCCTCTTTCAATGGTGTCCTATTAAAATCTGGTCACTTTAACCTATGACCTCATTGGGAGTTTATTTATTTATTTAATAAATCATTTTACTGAGGGCTCATACAACTCTCATCACGATCAATACATACATCAACTGTATGCAGACCACATTTGCACATTTTTTGCCATCATCATTCTCAAAACATCCTCCTTTTGCTTAGGCCCCCAGTAGCAATTCCTCATATTTCTGCTCCCTCCCCCCTTTCCCATGATCCCTTAATTATTTACAAATTGTTATTGTTTTGTCATATCGTACACTGTCCCATGTGTCCCTTCACAAACTTCCCTGTCGTCCGTACCCCAGGGAGGAGGTTACATGTAGATCCCTGCAATTGGTTTCCCCTTCCTATTCCACCTTCCCTCCACCTTCCCAGTATCACCACTCTTACCACTGGTCCTGAAGGGAATTTCTTATGATTAGTTGATCAAGGAAGGAAAAACTTACACTTAGTTTACAGTTAGTTCTGTAGGATGTGCAGGCATACTTGAAAGTGGACAACGGAAGCACTACAGCCCCACTCCGGAACTCCCTCAAGGATAGTGACAATGGCCAGGATTCTCAGTGGTTTGGCAGTTACGATTTACCAGTCTCCCATGATGACATCGGATGTGAGTGATCGAATGAAAGAATTTTAGTTGGTGATGTGGTCTTTGCTCTAATAATAGACACTGTGGAAAACCAGCTTTCATATTCCTGTTCCTGGATCCAGCATCTGGCTGTTCTTGGGACTTGAGTCGACGGTTTCTTGCCTTGTCTATATGTTCTGGGGGTGGGGGTGGGGGTCGTCATCAGTGGCCTGTCATCTTATTTGCTAATCTTGGATTCATTCATCTCTGTAACCACAAACTTGGTTTCATGGCTTCCTCGGTCCCTGCAGCTACACGAGTCAAGAGAAGCTTCCAGCCTAATATCTGACACCTGGATCTGAAATTTGCCTGATTCTATACTTGTTAGCCATTTTCATCATATTCAGGGTCTTACATGTATATAAGCTTCACCGGCGTTGCTTCTCCAGTGCACTCAGACTAAGACAGTACCCCACTTCTTCCACACCCCCACGTCTTATCAATGCACACACACACACACACACACTGTAAATTGGAGAAATAAATCTCCTGACTCAAAGTCACTCAGCTACACAATGGTAGAGTCAGGATGACATCACTCAGAGACAGTCTTCTTCCTATCAGATGTAGTTTAAGGACAGTGGCATTGTTGCCTCTGCAGGTATCTTCTTGAATCTTCATTTTCACCTTTCTGTGACTCTCTCGGCACTGCTTGAGCCTCTGCAGTGTGTGTGGCAGCATTCTGGAGCACACTTGGTCATGGTGGCAGTTCATCTTCCCTGGAGATCTGAACATCCTCCGTAGGGTGAGGTGTTAGCTAACCGTTAGCTGGAAGCCCACCAGTTTTTCCTCATGGTGGATGAATCTGATTTCAAGGCCAAGGTTACTATGATTTTGCACTTATTCCTACTGCCTCTGTGTATTTCACAAGTCTTCAAACAAAGAGGGACTCATTGGTAGCACGACATCAGATAACATGCCAGTGATCCATAGACTTTTCACTGGATAATTTTGGAAGTGGATCACCTGGTTTTACTTTCTACTCTGTCTTAGTCTGGAAGTTCTACTGAAAGTTGTCCAGCTGGGTGACCCTGCTGGTGTTTTAAAGTGCAGGTGGCATTGCTTCAAACATCATAACAGCGCACCAATCATCAGAGTCTAGCCAACTGACAGACAGGTGGTAGATCTGCAGGGAGGTCTCCCCAAATGGGCTTAGTCCTTTCCATCTGTCCCGCCTTCATTTTCCATCAGTTTTTAATGGTCAGAAGTTGGTCTTTTTTTTCCAGGCTACAGACTTAGTGATGTTTTATCAAAGCTGCTTTTTAATCTTTTTCTATGTTTGTGAGATTTTTTTTTACCTGAAGTTTGAGTGCCCATTCCAGGAAGGCACACATATATATTTCTCAATCGATTTTTTTTGTCAGATCAAACAAGATCAATCAAATCAGATGACCAATAAAACTGATTTAGCACCCATCAAGTCCCATGACATCCCACGTGTGTTGAAAATGAGTGATAAGCAAACAAAGCTGCTTTGTAGTCCTTCACTTTCCGGCCCACAGGAGAATGTCAGATTGAATAGTATCACAGTTGGGACCAGAATTACATTTTTCTGACTTCCAGGGAAAGTAGAAATGGAGTACTAGTCCCGTGAAAGATGGCAGCATTGGAGTTAAGCACATGTTTATTAAGTCCTAGTCTGTGCCCCCAGCATGATAGATGCTGGGAATAGAGCAATAATAATAATAAAAAAAGATTAATTCTTATTCTAGTGTAATTTATGTGACAGTGGGGAGAAACACACTATTCCCACTCAGAGTGATCCTGCAGGGACAGAGTGGAAAGGTCCCCATAACGTTTCTGATGCAACAATCTCTACAGAAACAGATCGCCTCATCTTGCTCCCACAGTGCGGCTGGTATGCTTGAACCATCAGCTATCAGGTTAGCTGTTTAGCCCTTCACCCACCGTGCCACCTGAGCTTCCATAAATAGGTATCATTGTTGTTATCTAGCCATTCTGGCTCAGCAATTCTACCCGCAACAGAGTGAGCCACTATACCTTCTTCATGATTAGTCCTATGGGTTAGCCCATCGTTGTCCCCTGTGTCCATCCATTTTGTTGAGGCCCTTCCTCTTTTTGATGAGTCACACAGTAGAATGCCTTTGCATAGTATCTAAGCCACAAGTGAGCATCATTTTGGTATTCTCTTTGGCGTTCATCCAAAATTCATCTGATGTCAACAATGTTACCCCTTGTTCTATGGCCTCTTCTGAATTTAGCCACATACTCTGGAAGTTCCCCGTCTGTGTACGGTTGCAACCATTGTTGGATTATTTTCAGCAAAATTTTACTTGTATGTGATATTAACAATATTCTTCTATAAATCGATCATTCTCTTGGGCCACCTTTCTTGTTGAAATGTGTATATAGCTCTTTTGCAGTTAGTTGACTCAGTTGTCTCCCAAATTTCCTGGCATGGCCAAGTGAGCTCTTTCACTGCTTCATCAGCTTCTTGAGATATTTCAGTTGGTATCCCATCAGTTCCTGGCTCCTTGAACGTCTTCCTTTAGCACCATTGGCAGTTTTTTTTTCCTAGATGCTACCTCTTAAAATGGTTGAATGTTAACTCGTTCTTTTTGATACAGTAATTCGGTGCATTCTTTCCCTCTCCTTTGATACTTCCTACATCATTCTATATTTTGCCCATAGAGTTTTTCAATATTGCAACTCAGGACATGAGGTTTTTCTTGCGTTCCTCAGTCTTTGATTCGCCGAAAGTGTTCTTCCTTTTTGTTTTTCCCACTCTTGATCTTTGCACATTCCATTATAATATTTGACTTTGTCTTCTTGATACATTCTTTAGAAATTTCTGTTCAGCTTTTTGACATCATCACTTCTTTCTCTTTTTTTTTTTTTTGTTTTTTGCTTGTTTGTTTTGGCATCACTGCCCTCTGGTGGTCGTGAGCGCTACTCAGCCCTGCTCCTGGGAGCTGCCACTGGATTTGAACTGCCAAGTCCATGGGCCGCAGTCCCGCACTCAACCACTTATGCCACCGGGGCTCAGCCCCTGACATCATCACTTCTTTCATTTGTCTTAGCTACTCAATGTATAAGAGCAAGTTTTGAAGTTTCTTTTTTGTCTTTTTAGTGACCTTTCGTTTTCTCTATGAATGATATTTTTTATGTCCTCTCACAACTTCTTAAATCTTCTGTGATGAGGGCTTAATGTAGCAAATCTACACTTCAGGTGCTCTCAAAATTCAAGATGTGATGTAATCAATGTAGTGTTTTGGCTCTCTTCTGAACTAGTTTTAGTGCCTGCTATCAGATATATAGTAAACTTGATTTCTGTGTATTCCATTTGGAGAAGTGCATGTGTATCGTCATCTTTTGTGCTGTTGAAAAAAAAGGTATTTACTACGAATAAGTCACTGAAGCGTTGCAAAATTCTATCATGTGATATCCAGCTTCATTTCTATCATCAAGACTATGTTTTCCAACTACTGTTACCTTCCTTTTTGTTTTCAAATTTTACAGTCTAATCTCCAATAAATATTAATTCATCTTATTGTATATTTGCATATCAATTTCAGACTGAAAACATTTTTTTTAGGATACTTCAATATCTTCATTACTAGCCTTAGTGATTAGTACATAAACTTTGATGGCATTTCCTTGAAGGTGAACAGATATAATCTTATCACAGCTAGCATTGTTCTTCAACATAGATCTTGAAATGTTCTTTTTTGATTATGAATACATCACTCCTCTTGATAGTATCATTCACATCAAAGTAAACCATATGATTATCTGATTCAAAATGGTCAATACCTGCCTAGATCCATTCACTAACATCCAGGATATCACTCTTGAAGTGCTCTATTTCATTGTTTATGACCTTCAATTTTCCTATATTCATACTCTGTATATTCCAAGTTCTGGTTATTTGTTGATTTTTGTAGCAATTTCTTCTCATTTTGATCCATGCCCATTAGCAAATGAAGAAGGTCCTAAAGGCTGAGGCTCATAGATTTTACTCCATTCACATCATTATGGTTCACTTTACCTTGAAAATGTAGCTCTTCTTCAGTCATAATTTGACTGACCTTCTGACCTGAGGGGCTTATCTTCTGGCACTAACTCTGACAGTGTTATGCTTCAATTCTTTAGGCCTACAATATCTGACAGTGTTTCAATATCATGCATAAGGTTTTCAGCGGCTTCTTCCTCTCAAGCGGGCAACCTATTCCTTCTTTGAAGCTTCTTCTTAATCTGAAACCTGTTCACTTTAGGTGACCCTGCTGGCATTTGAAATACCACGGACATAGTTTCCAGCAAGACAGCAACATGCATGTCATGACAGTATGACAAACTGTCAGACAAGTGGGGGATAGATAGGTATAGATATTGATAATGAAAGTGTTTTATATTATATCAACAGAATATTTAGTTCTGTGAAGAAAATTGGGGCTGGGTTAGGAGACAGAGAGCGAGGCTGCTATTTTGTGTAGAATGATCTCAGGGATGCTTTGAATAATTAATGGAGACGATGAGTGACCCTGCAGGTCATATAGGCTGGAGTTTTCCAGGTGGCGAGCAGGCATTGCCAAGTTCATGATGATGGTACTATCCTAGGATTCTTAAGAAACAGCAAGATGCTAAATCAATGAGAAGATAGGAAATCCAAAAGGAAAAGGGGCCAGGAACTATCAGGTGTTTTAGGCTAAAGTAGTATCTTTGTTCTCTGCTGTGGTGATTTGATAAGTCGGGTTTTGATCAGAAGAGTGGAATCCACAATTGTCAGTTCTAGAGCATCCCTCTAGCCAGGGCCTAGGTTGAGGAGACGAGATGGCAGAAAGGCAATGTTTTCAGTAGAGAGGACGATGCCACCACCTGGGTGGAGGCAGCTGAGATCTGAGCAGTGTTCACAGAGGTAGTGAGAAGTGGTGCTGCTATTTAACAGCCCTTCTAGGAGAGTCACGGTGTACGTCAGCATTTAGAGAGCTCCAGGAAGGCTCAAAGTAACAATGAAAGCGGAGGCGGTGGCAGCAGCAGCAGCAGCAGCAGCAACCACCCAGCTTCATTTGATTTAGCCTAACATTTCCTAAGTCCTAACACTTCCCCCGCCCCATAGACATTTTGAAAAACTAATTTCTCAAGAACACCATTTGAGAAATCTGACCTCCCTCTCTCCCAAACATTTTCAAATAATCAAGTCACAAGGGGAGAATGGTCTCTCCTCTGATGGTTCCTGACCATGTTTTCACCCCAGCCATCTAGTGGGTACAAATCAGGGTCATTTCTCATATGCACTGGGTCTGACTTTTTTTTCCCCCCTGTCTCTGCAGAAGACCTAATAGCGTCTCTGCAATAGATGTGGGCGAAAAGAACCCATGAATGAGTCAACATAAATCAAACTGATTTTATTGAGGGGATGGAGGTGAGGAAATAGTTTGCAAAAAATCCCATGATTGATCAGCTAATTGGAGCTCCAGGTGGTAGTCCTCTTTGATGGTTCCCTTGTTCTGTATCTTGGCACTCCTGAGACTGGAGGTGAAAGAAAGGGCAGCAACATTTAGCAGAGTTCCATGAGGCAGGGACGAGTTTGCTTCTCTTGCCTTCACATAGTTGAATCATAAATCACGCCGTAGCAAACCCCAAGCTAACTTCCAAGTTTTATGGTTGTTTTCTGGCATTTGAGAAGGTTACTAAATTGAAGAGTTGTACTGGGCACTATTACGGATTCTGGTTTTAGAGCTTTGGGGCCAATAAAGTATGAAGAGAGCAGCTCTCTGAGAGTTAGTGCTTCAAGATGGGGGAGACCGCTGGAGCTTTGGACATCAAGTGGAGACAGAGGTCAACTTGAGGCGTGCCAGGTTTCTTTCTACCCAACCCATGGCAGGGTGGAAGGGCATGAAGTTCTTTTGGGTGTTTCTGAAATCGTGCCAGCTAGGACATTCATGCTATTTCATTAATAAGAAGAGCCACACCTGGATGTCTATGGATCCTGGCTGTAGAAGTCCCACAAGAATGGGGAAAGCAAATCACAGATCAGCCCTCCTACTTGGCTGATTGGAATTGAGGCCTCCTGGGCTTGGGTCTCATTGTCCTCCTCTGCAAACACTCCTTCGGTTGCCTCAGGCTTAGGTTCTCTGTTGCTCTTGCCGATGACGGCAACTGCCCGGATTATTTTGGATGTCTGTCTACCCATTCCCACTAGTGGGCATTCTAGTGGGGTGATGCGTTGAATCCGGTTGCTGGGAGCTTCTCATGGAAGTGATGTGAGTTGGCAATGGCTCGCAGTGACTAATCTGTGTATCCTCTTATAGAATAATGTATTCCAGCCCTTAGGATGCTCCAGCCTTGCTAGCCGCTGCATACGACAGGGATAGTTAAGGCTGTGTGTGTGTGCGTGTGTGTGTGTGAGAGAGAGAGAGAGATGGACAGAGAGAAAGTGGAGTGAAGGAGAGACACAGAGAGAAAGAGAGTGCTAGGCTATTTATGCAGTTTTAAGTCCCCTTTCCCAAGAACTAGTGAGGCAATCAGAGAGGGAGCACCTGAGTGGGGAGACATCCTGGGAGCAAAAGCACCCAGTTGTAAATGTGTGTCATCAGGAGAAATCTTAGAAAGTTGCAAGCCTCTCGCATTGTGTCAAGAGATCACTCCCCATGGATAAATTACTTTGGGGGGAAAAGAGGTAGATAAACTTTAAAAGATCATCATCAGCAAAACATCTATGGCAGCAATTCTGGAGCAATGCCCCGTAACAAATAATCATAGCCTATGGTATCCACAAAGTAGTAAATCTATGGCCAATGACACCAGCCTCAGGTGTGAGACCTCAGCAAATCTGTCGGCAGCAACAGCTGTGCCATGGAACTCTGGGCCTCCGCAGTTGCCAGGGGCACCTGGAAGCATCAACCTTAGAATGTGTCTCTTTCCCATAGAAGCTCTTTGCCCACCTATTTCATGACTCCGTAGTAGAAAGAGTTAGAACCGTCCTACTTGCAAATACCTATGTGCCTGGCAATGTAGAACTTGTAGATGGTTTCTCCTCCCTCCCCTTCTCTATTACAGAGAAAACCAGTTCACCTTGAGCTTACTCTGACTCCTGAAACCCTCATATATTTCAGAGTAGAAGTGCTCTGTGGGTTTTTAGTGAAAAATTGTGGGGAAACCCATTGCCATGTGTAAAGTGACCAGATTTTAACATTGGTAAAGTGGGACACCATTGACACAGTGTGTTTGTGTGGGGGTGGTGGTGTATATTCCTTTCCCATTCCCTAGCTTGTCATGCATTCTTTCCAAAACTCAGGACTTTTTAAAAACACCGTGGGACACAGGAAAAATTGTTTGAAATTGGGACTCTCTCGCCAAAAGTGGGATGTCTGGTCAATAGGTGAATTGAAGCTCCAATTTTTGGGAAAGCAGCGAAGCACTACCCAGAAACGCCATTCCTTTTGGTCTTTATGGAAACAGACTGCCACATGGATTACACCTTAGTTTGTTAACCCAAAGGTCAGCAGTTTAAAACCACCAGCCACCAGCCACACCGTGAGAGAAAAATGGAGTTTTCTGCTCCTTAAAGAGGGATAGTCTTTGAAACACGCGGGGGCCATTTCACCCTGTCCTCAGGGGTTGCTGTGAGTCGGAATTGAGTCCATGATAGGGAGTCTGTTTGCTTGTTTGTTTGTTCTCCATCGGTCCAGCAATCTCATCATTTCATTTCCCACTTCTTTGTGCAGACAGTTAAGACTTTTCAAACTTGTTTGGGTTTGAGTGTAGCGAGAGAAGTAAGTTTCCATGGAAAAGTGGGACGGCATGGAGAGAGGCTCTCCGGCTCTGAGAGCAGGCCTGGGTGGGGCTGTGCTGGTGAAGGAAGAGGCGGCACATGCCTTCCAAGTGAGGGGAGAGGTGACAGTGGCACCTGTGGCAAGGTGTGTGGACTGCATGCGGTGACACTCTCAGAAGGGGTGACACCTGCTGAAATGAATGAGTTCCTATAAGAATATCTATGTAAACAGTCATACCAACAAAACCATTTTGGTAAACCTTGCTTAGAAGTGTCGATACTCTTACAAGGTTAAACTTTTATGCTCATTTACATTTTGAACCTTTCAAACTCGAAGGACCAAGTTTGATACAGGTAAGAATACACACGAGACAGATATGAATCACTGACGTTCTCTTTTCTATCACAAAATGTTAGTGAACCCAGAAAATAACAATAGGGTAAGAAAAGAAATGGTTCTGTGCCTTGGTTGCCCTAGTGTTTATACGTCTCGGCGAGAGCAGGTTAGTTCATGTTTCTTAGGGTAAGTCTATGTCTCTAAGTCGCACCCATGGTGGTGACACATTTAGTCCATGTAACTTCCACATAAGCCCATTTTCTTGATGCACCTGTGGGGGTGGGGTGGTCACCTGGTTTCATTTCTTGTGAGGTGACTTGTTGTGACGTCTTAATGCTGAGCAATACTGCGCCCATATTTTAAGATTATGTGCTGTATACACAATGCACACAGTTTAGAGCTGTTGTGAGCAACCAGTTATGATGACACGTTGAATGACATGGTTCGTCTCCTGCTACCGCATCTTCTGTTGTTTTTGTTGATACTGGTGTTTTGTCGAAATGTCTCATTTTGTGTCTACAATATACTGCTGTCCTTGGTATTTGTGAACCTGTATCAATAACATTTTTGAGAATGAAGTAGTGATTAAAATAAAACAAGGAAAAAAAATTAACACTTGCTAACAATGTGAATAATACCAATAATGTACTGGTGGCATCAACCCAAATGGCACCACTGAGAAGGTGTTCTGTTCCTAAGGAAAACATGGTGGGACAAACTTAGAGAGCTGTTTGGGTGAGGAAGGTGCATGGGAAGATTTTGAGGGCACAGGTCTTTCCACAGAGGGGCTGGTGGCTATGAGCAGGGCCTGGGACAGGCAGAGGAAGGGACACCAAACCAGAGGCTAAGAACACTTGCGGCAAACATCTGGATATGAAGTTAGCCGGCTGTAACTCTATGTATGTAGACTAAAAGCTTAATAAACACTGTCTGTCAGCCTGAGTGATGGCCTTGACTTCTGGCTCCCTTGGAGAAAGCCCTATTAAATGTTATGAGACGAAGCAGGGAGGGAGACATTTGAGCTGAGAAAAGCAATGTGCCTGCCTCGGATAGTCAAAGTGATAGGCAAGATTAATTGGTCAAGCCACAGCATTAGTGATGTAAAGTGCAGGCAGGGTAGATAAGAGCAAGTTGATAGATGAGGAATAAACATAAAATGTAGGAATGAATGTAATTTCAGTGGAACAGGAAGTTTTATGAGGAGTTATTGCCCAGAGCCAAAGAATCAGAGGCCATCAGGGAAACTCACACACACACACACACACACACACACACATACACCCCCCCACCAATAAACCCTTAAGAGAGTAGTTTATTATTTTGAGAGGCTCAGATTTAAAGAGCAATTTCTATGCTGGGACGCATTTTTTACCCAGAATTGGGGTGTCCTAAGATCTCCATCTAGATTGTGAATCTCTAATTCAAGTATTTCCATTCTTGGCAGCTATGGAGTAACTCCCAACTCATGAGCATAATCTCTTGACCCCCCCCTCCCATCCCCTTCAACACACACACACACACACAGAGAATGAAATAAAATATTGTCCAACACTATGATCTGATAGAACTCTTGTAACATCTACATTATTTTCGCTGGCTAATTTTTCAGGAACTAGATCGCCTTGCCTTTCTTCCTTCAGTGTTTCAGGATGGTTCCTCTGAAATCTGTCCAGCATCTTCGTAACCCAAGTTCCTTCCAACCGATGCCTTGGCTGGGAATTGAACCCAGCTATCTTTCATCAAAATCGAGAATTCTACCACTGATGGACCAATGGTCATAATGCAAAGATAGCTCAAGTGCTCTGACATTGAGTTGATCCTGCCTGACTCCTAGCGACACAGATTGTATAGTAGGTGATATGTGGGCTTGCTAAGCAAAAGCTCAATAATTGAAACCGACCATTTTTTCTACCTCGGTAAAGGTTTCTTGTCTCAGAAATTAAAAAGGGGCAATTCTAATGGGTTGGTTAGAGTCATTATGAATTATTTTTTATTTTTTGTTTTTGCTCTTGCCCCAACACCATGTTTTCCAGCCACTCCCATAATTGGTGATTTTCACATAGCCACCACAAAGGCTTACATTTGAAGACCCAGTGGATGGTGTCTCTTTAGTTAAAAGCTTCACAACCTTAGAAATCTCCTGGAAACACATTTCTTTAGAGTCTTTCTGATCACCTTGCCTGACTGTGTGATCAAGTGAACAACAGGTGCCATCTGAATGGGTCATACCAAGGATCTTAGCCAGGCTAGTTCTTGCTGCCCAGTCTCGCACCTTTTGTGGGCAGATGGAGCTATGAAGCATAGGAAGGGTCAGGGCAAGAGCTGTCATCCTAGTGGGTCTTCTTTCATGATGGTATGGAACTTGGCGATAGATACAGTGTTATTAAACTGAATGGGAACAAGGGTAGTTCAGTGGCTGAATCCTCATCTATCATGCAGACTGTCAATGCACTTGGTGCATAGCCACCACCTGTTTGTTAGTGAAGGCTTGCATATTGCTGTCATGTTGAATATCTTTCAGCAGAGCTTTGGGAATAAGATGAACAAGAAAGAAAGACCTCGCAATTGCTTCTGAAATTCAGCCATTGAAAACCTTGTGGATCAAAATGGACTAATTTGTTGAGCTTGGATTTGCTGTGACTCTGGGGCCAATTTCATTGTAACTAATAGCTGAACCATTCATTCTTATGGAGGTTCAACACCCATCTCAGCTTTGATTATTTATATTTCTAGCATTTGCATTGTACTAGGAAATGAGACCTAAGGTTTCCATTTAATTTAGTAGATTACCTAGGCATGGGTTTTCTTTCTTCTTCTCTTTTAATAATTTTTTGGGGGAGCATACAATTTTTTATTTTTATTTTTAACCCTAATCCTAACCCTAACAATTCACATCACAATCCATATATGTATACATTTTGTCAAGCACCTGTGTACATTTGTTGCCATCATCATCTTCAAAACGTTTTCTTTCTACTTGAGCCCTTGGTATCAGCTCCTCTTTTTTCCTTTCCCTTCTAACCCACCCTTTCTTCATGAACACTTGATAATTTATAAATTATTATTAATTTTTCATATCCTACACTGACCGATGTCTCCCTCCACCCACCCTTCTGTTGTCCACCCCCTGGGGAGGGTATTATTTGTAGATCATTGCGATCAGTTCCCCCTCCCTCCTCCACCTTCTACTTCCCCTCCTGGTATGACTACTCTCTCAATATTGGTTTTGAGGGGCTTATTCTGACCTGGATTCCCTGTTTCCAGCTCTTATCTGTTTTCATGCACATGCTCTGGTTTAGCTGGATTTGTAAGGTAGAATTAGGGTGACGATTGTGGGGGTGGGGGGAAGCATTAGAGAACTAGAGGAAAGTTGTATGTTTCATCAGTGCTATACTGCACTCTGACCTGCTAATCTCTGCCCTGTATCCTTCTGTAAGGGGATGCCTAATTGCTTACAGATAGACTTTGAGTCTCCACTCCACACTCTCCCTCATTGACAGTGATTGATTTTTTTTGTTCTGAGCCTTTGATGCCTGATACTCGATCCTATTGACACCCTGTGATCACACAGGCTGGTGTGCTTCTTCCATGTGGGCTTGGTTGCTCCTCAGCTAGATAACCACTTGTTTATCTTTAAGATCTCAGCTGTTATATCTTTTGACAGCTGGGCTTTCTGCACCACATTTGCTTATATACCGCTTTATCTTCAGTACTTGAGAAGAGGTCCAATGCCCACTTGCTGCCCTAATTCTAAACCTATAAATATATGTACATAGATAGATTTCCCCATCCTCATGCATGAATATATTTACATATGTACATACCTTCATTTAGATTTCCATAAATACCCTTTGCCTCCTTCAGTAGTTCCTCTAGGTTACATTGTCCTCGATTAAGCCCTTTCAGACCTCCTACACCCTCCTCACCATCGATTTTAGATCACTTGTTGTTCCCTCATGTTTGAGTTTATTAACACCACTTCCTTTCTCCCACATCCTCCTCTCTCTCATGGCCCTCTGGAACCATCTGTCTTATTGTTTTCTTCTTCAGATTATTTATCCCACCTATCTTATCTAGACAGATATACAAAAATAGTTATATGTACAAAAACAAGACAGAACAAAACAAAGCAATAAAAGAAAACAAAACAACAGAAAAAAATGACAAAAAAAATAAAAGCCTGTAAATCATTCAATGTCTGCTTGTTGACCTTTAGGCATGTTTGGTAGAGTCTGATGGAGTAATATGCCTTGTCCCCAAAGTCTTTTTTTGGTATTCTCCGGGGACTTCATTGCTGTTTTCCCCTTGATGTTTTGTTGCATGCCTTTAGTGTTTCACCTCAGTGTGTGTGTGTGTGTGTGTGTGTGTGTGTGTGTTGGGGGGAGGTGTGTGTGGTGGAGGTGGGGGGACAGGATCGGGCACAATTCCTGCACATTGCCTCCAGTGTTGCCACCCCTATAGCACTATGAGTCAGTGAGTGATGTTGTGTATTGTAGTGAGACCAGCCCTATGGTCATCTCTGTGCATTGACTGTTCTGAGTAGGAATATCTTCCTTAGGGTTTGGAGGGTCAGGATGTGCTCCACTCTCTTTCCCTTACCCTTCTGCTCCTGTGTGCTTTGATCAGACATGTCCTTCTCCCTGAACTGTAGCTTCAGTGCTGTCCTCTGAAGTGCATTCTTCTAGGAGGGGTATGCATCTTCAGTTCTTTTCCATTGATCTCCCATTACACCAATCTGTCATTTCACCAATGCCATGAGGTTTTGACCACTGTGGCTGTATTATATGTGCTAAAGTCAGTTAAAGCCAGCCCTACCACTCTGTCCTTCTTAGTTCTCTGCTAATTCTGGACTTCTTTCCTCTCCATATGAAGTTAGTAATCAGTTTTTCTAATTCTTTTTTTTGGCATCACTGCCCTCTGGTGGTCATGGGAGCTAACCAGCTTTGCTGCTGCTGGATTTGAACCTCCAAGCCAGTGGGCCGCAGTCCCACACTCAACCACTACGCCACCGGGGCTCAGCCCAAGTTTTTCTAATTCTTTGAAGAAAGATGATGCATTGTACAGGGATTGCATTAAACTTATATAGTACATTGGGCAGAACTGACATTTTTACTATATTGAGTCTTCCAATCCATAAGTATGGGATATTCTTCTATTTGTTGAAGTCACTCTTGGCCAGTATTTCATTAAGGATTTTTGCATCAATGTTCACTAGGGATATTGGTCCGTAGTTCTCGATTGTTGTGGTATCCTTACTTGGCTTTGACATCAGAGTTCTACTAGCTTCATAGAGAGAGGCCAGAAATTTGCCAACTTTTTCTATGTTCTGAAAGAGTTTGTGTAGGATTGGTGTCAGTTGCTCCCTGAATGTTTGGTAGAATTCTTCTGTGAAGCCATCTGATTCAGACAATTTTTGTTGTTGTTTGTAAACTCTTGATAACCTTGCCTATTTCTTTAATTGCTGTGGGTCTGTCAAGATTCTTGATGTCTATCAGGCATATTCTAGGAAGAGAGAGTTTTTGCAGGAATGTGTCCTTGTCTTCCAAGTTGTTGAATTCATTGGAGTACAGTGCTATATAATACTTTGTGATTATCGTTATGCGTTCACAAGGGTCTGTTGTAATGTCCTGTTTTGTCCCTCATCCTCGCTATTAAAATTTGATTCTTCCTTTTTCTGGTTACGATTGACAGCATTCTGTCAATTCTGTTTATCAGTTCAAAGAACTAACTTTTAGCAGAATTAATTCTTTCTATTGTTTTCTTATTTTCCCTCTCCTGAATCTCAGCCGTGAATTTTATTATAACTTTTCTTTTGCTATTAGTAGGATTGTCCTGTTGACTCTGCTCTAATTGCTGTAAATTTTGTGCCAACACAGCAATCATAAATCTCTCTTCCTGTTTTTTGTGTGCATATATTGCTATGGAACTTTTTCTGATAGCTTCTTTTGCTGTGTCCCATAAGTTTTGGTACATCATTTTACTTGTCCAGGTAGGCTAGAGAAACAAATTCATAAACAGGCATATGTATGTAAGAGAGGGTTTTATATAAAGGGTCATTGTACATTAAGAAAACATTTCAGCCCAGTTCATATTAAGTCCATAAATCTGCTATTAGCCCATATGTCTGACAGCAATGTACCGAGTCCTTCAGACTCATGAAAAACGTGCATTCAAGCCAAATTCAGGACGATTGCAAGTCAACAGGTAGAAAGTTTTTGGATCCAGTGGCATCGTGAGCATCTCAGTGCTGGCAGGGTCTCTCTGTGGCTTCTCTGGCTTCAGAGGTACACAGAGATCTCATTGGCTATCTCCAGATCGACAGGCTAGATTTTACCCCTACACTCTTAATCCTCAAATTGACACCAGATTATGTTACCGCCACAGTCAACTTCTTATTCTTGTTGGTTTCTGGAAATTTCCCAATTTCATCTCTAATCTGGGCCAGTACACACTCCTTTAGCAATAGTTATTCATCCTCCAATTTTTTGCCCTTGTTTTCTTCACCTTCCTTTTGTTGATTTCCAGTCTTTTGGGAGAGTGGTGTGAGAGAGAGAGAGAGAGAGAGAGAGAGAGAGAGAGAGAGAGAGAGAGAGAGATGTCTGTATATTGTCAGGGTCCTTAAATTTATGCAGATTTGACTTATGCTCCAGCATGTGGTCTATCTTCAAATATGTGCCATGTGGACTTGAAAAGAATGATTTTTTTTGTATTTGCTCAAGAGTTCTATAAATACCAGGTGAAATTGTCTAATTGTAGTGTCTAGATCTCTAGTCTCCTTGTTAAGTTTCTTTCACTGTGATTTATCTTTCTCAGAGAGCGGTGTTTTGAAGTCACCTACTGTAGTTGTTGAGTCTGTGATTTCTTTCTTCATCCTTTGGAGTGCTTGATTGACATATTCAGCAGGTTTCTTGTTCGAGGAATATATGTTTTAAATATATAATTTGTGGTTCTTTGTCTACAATTCCCTTGAGAATTATATGCTGCCCCTCATCTTTTATTATGATTTACACTTGGAGGTCAATTTTTTTTTTTTGGCATCACTGCTCTCCGGTGGTGGGAATAGGAGGTCCAGTCCCACTGCTGGAACCGAACCTCCATCCCAGTGGGCCGCAGTCCCGCGCACAACCACTATGCCACCGGGACTCAGCCCTGGAGGTCAATTTCATCTAAGATCAGGATTGCAACACCTGCTTTTGTTGAGCTGCTCTTTGGTTGGTCTGTGCTTCTTCAGCCTTCATTCCCATCCTATTTTTGTCTGGAATCTTGATACATATTCACTATAGGTAGCAGATTGATGAGCTGTGTTTTCTAAGCCAGTTGCTAGCCTCAGTCTTTTAATGCCTGAGTACACTCCCTTGATATTCAGAGTTATTGCTTCCATCTGTGCACTCTGCGATATCATCGTATACCTTTTGTATTGGGTGTTTTCCTACTTCTCTTTCTTATCAGTGTGTTGTGCATGTATGTGTGTGTATGTGGTTCATTCTTGACTTCGTTTCACCCTAAGGCAATGCTATCTTAGGGGTTGTTTTCTCTTTGTTGTCCTCTGGGTGGGGTTGTTCTAAATGGTGGTCTCTTATTTGTGTTTGGTGAGTGCTGTCCTGTGCGTACTGGGCTGGTAAGCATCTTTTGTAGGGCTGGGTTTCTTGTAACATATTCTTTGAGTTTTCCCTTGTCTGGGAAGACTGTTACTTTTAAATCTTATCTTGATAGATAATTTAGGTGGATAGAGAATTTTTGGGTTTGTAACTTTGAATATCAATGGACTGAACTCAGGCATTATAAATTATCATTTTTTTTTCAGGTCTTAAACTGTCCAATGTCTCCCTTCACCAACTTTTCTGTTGTCCAGCCCCTAGGGAGGGAGTTATATATAGATAATTGTGATCAATTCCCCTTTTTCCTCCCATCTCCCCCTCCTGGTATCACTAATCTCATTATTGGTCCTGAGGGGTTTATCTGTCCTTGATTCCCTGTGTTTCCAGCTCTTATTTGTATCCGTGTTCATGCTTTTGTATAGCCAGATTTGTAAGATGTTATTAGGGTCCTGGTAGTGGGGGGAATGGTGGGGAGGGAGTATCAAAGAACTAGAGGAAAGTTGTATGTTTCATCAGTGCTAGACTGCACTGACTGGCTCATCTCTTCCTTTTGATCCTTCTGTAAAGGGATGCTCTATTATCTACAGATGGGCTCTGGGTCTCCACACTGCCCTCATTCACATTGATATGATTTTTTGTTTTGGGTCTTTGATGCCTCCTAACTGATCCCATTGACACATCACGATCACACAGGTTGGGGTGCTTCATCCGTGTGGGTTTCATTGTTTCTGAGCTAGATGGCCGCTTGTTTATCTGCAAGCCCTTCTTTTCTTTTGATTGCTGAGCACTGTCAGCTTTTCCCCTCACATTTGTTATGCACCCATTTGGCCTTGAGCAATCATGTCAGGAAGGTGAGCATCATGGAATGCCAGGTTATTAGAACAGTGTTCTTGCATTGAGGGAGTACTTGAGTAGGGGTCCAATGTCCGTCTGCTACTTGATACTTAACATATAAATATATGTACATAGATATATTTCCCTATCATTATATACAAATATATTTACATATGTATATGCCTGTATTTACACCTATATAAATGCCTTTTGCTTTCTAGTTCTTTCCTCTATTTTCTTTCACTATCCTCTTGTACCACTATCATTTTTGGCCTTCAATTGGGTTTCAGTAATTCTTCTAATTTGCATTTCCCTTGATCAAGTCCTACCAGGCATCCTACACCCTCCTCACCATTGATTTTAGATCACTTGCTGTTCCCTTGTCCCTGAGTTTGTTAACACCTAGGGGGGAAACATTTTTCAAACTTATTTGTGTGGTGGATGACAGCATCTCCCTCATTTTTTTCTTCTTCACCTCATCTGTGATTTCAAATTGCTGAACTTTTATGTCCATCTGCACTCAAGGAACAAAAAGATGCTGCACAGAGTGAGGTCAGGAGGGTAAGGTGCATGGGCCGAGAGAGGTATGCTGTTTCTGTTTTTTTTTTTTTTTGCCAAAAACTGGTACACTGAGATGACGGCATGAGCAGATGCATTGTCCTGGTTGTAAAACCAGCTCCCTGTATCCCATGTGTTAGACTTATCTTGCATGCTGTTGCTCTATCTTTTCAGAAGTTCTAAATAGAAAACTTGACTAACAAGCTGATCTGGTGAAACAAACTCAAAATGCACAGTGAGTCTACATTCTGTTCAGTTCAGGAAGCTGATGGATGCCCAGAACAAGGATTGTCATCAATCTACGTTTCACCATTTATGAAACAAGAAAGTAACTTGTACACTTAGGGTTTTTCACAGTGCTGGCCTTATAAGCTGTGTTCAACATCACAACAGTTTCTGTGACGTTTTCTTTTCCTGAGCAGGAAACAAAATTTCACAAAAAATGAGTTTGGAGTGAAATTGCTTTTACAAAAAAATTCTTTGTGACCAGAGAGAACCTTCCTATGTGGCGCCACTGTGTGCACAAACTCAGAGTTACCTGATCTCACCTAGTGAGAAAAATGTGTGTTACAAAAGCTCCATTCCACCCTGTGAAATTCCATTTTTGGGGGTGGGTGGGTACTCACTCATATAGCAAAAGATAGAAAACTCCTGAACTAATTTTCAACTTTTTAAAGTTTGTACATATATCAATAAAGTAGGAGTCTCCGGAGGAATGTGTATCTGCCATAATCTTTTATGAGGAGGGTGATTATAGAAAGATGCGTATGTAAATATGGGTTAGCTTTATTATTCAAATTAAATGGGGTCAAGCCAGAAGGAATCTGTGCAAAGCCTGAGTTAGAGTTACAGAATTCTTTTCAACAACTTTATTACCTTCATAAATTTGAAGATGAATATAAATTGATTAGTAAAATATATTCTCTTCATCATGCAAACTCCAAGGCTCTGTTTTATGAATGAACAGATGATTAACAATGATTTGTATTTGCTTTTGGCTTTTGTATCTTAAAAGGTCCTTCCCAGAATTTAAAACTTAGACTAAATGCGGCCTGCAATCTTGTTCTCATTATTTTTAGCCAATGTGTTTGTTCTTTCTTTATGTCTATGGATTTATAACTTCCATAAAGCTTACATTTAAGTTTCACATTTAATTTTAGCATGTTAGCAGCTAACCTTACCTTACTGCAATAGACACAAACTTGAAGTGAACAGATTCTGAGAAACAAAAGCTTATTTTTCGCAGCTTTAAGAAAGGCATCCAGAATTGGGAATCAGTGTGCTGGGGTCTAGTTGTGAACCTGTTTGCCTTTGGCTTGTTGGCCTTCTCATTTTGGCAGTGCATGCATAGGTGCAATGAGATTTTGTGATGGTGATTCCAAAAGAACCGTTCACAAGCAAGAACCCAAACAACTCGTGTCGCCCAGGTACCTTCAGCTCAAGTTAAGGCTGATCTCAGAGGCTTGTTTTACTCAGGGGATCGCTTCACTGTGAGTGTTGTAATTTTTTAAAAATAATTTTATTGGGGGCTCTTACAGCTACTACAACATTCAGTACATCATTTGTCTCAAGCACGTTTGCACACATGTTGCCACATACATTTCCAAATATTTTCCACTTGAGCCCTTGGTACAAGCTCCTCTTTTAAAAAAACTCCCCTTTTCACCTCCTCCCCTTTTTTTAAGGAATCGTTTTATTGGGGGCCCCTACAACTCCCATCACAATCCCTAACAACATCAGTTGTGTGCAGGCCACCCTTACACACCCATTGCCATCATCACTCTCAAAACATTCTCCCTCCCTCCAGGCCCCCATTATCAGCTCCCTCTATTACCCTTCCTTCCCCCCTTCCCCTTGAACCCTTAGTAATTTACAAATTGAGTGTTGTAATTTTTACTCATCCAGGAAATGCCGCATTAGTGGTTATGCTGAAATAATTTTATCTTGTTTTTTTTTCTGGCTTGTGTTATGGTGGAAAAAAACCAAAATTTGCTCGGGCAATATGATCTAAAGGTAATAATTGGGAACTGTTGTTAACATATCATACATAGGTCCCGTGATTCATCAAGTAGCCACATGATGCCCATAGAAATCAGAGTAGGGAGGAAGATTGACAAAGTAATACACCTGGACAAATTATTTTAAAACTGCCTTTTAACAAGTAAGTGCTGTGACTGCTTCTGAAAGGTTATTCCATGGTTAAAATGAAATAGAAGCGATTAAACAATAAACAGAAATTACTGGCTCTTTGGAGCCTCCTATGGTATTGATTTAAGTCCTAGAAGAATAAATCGTCAACCCTTTGAGTTATCTGTGATTATATTTCAGCACTAATTAAAGTTCATCCAGGGAGCATTGTCTGAATATAAAGAACTCTTGGACTCACTACCAGCTGCAAGAAATAGTTGCCCTTGCTGAAAGAGAATCGGGATCTTGCAGTGGAAGCTTTGTGATGCTATAGGTCACTTTAATGACCTATATCAGAAGCAGTCGAATCAAAGTTGTACATTGTTGCATTAGATAGAATTCCAACACATTTTCTCTAATAAAATGGGCAGTGTCCATATAGAAAAGGGAATTTTCTTGGCCCAAACTTGCTTGAGATCGACTTCACTGTTGACATAAAACTAACTGCTGATCCCCCCCCCCCCACCATTAATGGTGCCACAATCATATCTAAACCCTAAATACTATAAAGTCAGTCATAATTGGTGTTGACTACAGACTGTCTGGTTATTTGAAGGATAAATTACTTCAAAGACCTACAATGAGGTTGCGTTGCCCGCAGCTTTGGGATATTAGTGATAATGCCTTAATGAATTTTAAGACCATTTGGTTTAAATGCAAGTGTTAAGATAAATAATTGCTTTCCTTCAGGCTGCTGTTGAACAGGCGGAGAATATCTTACTATTAAGCACATGGATAAGATGAATGTTTTAAAGGAAAAGCTTGACATGTTATCAATTATTTCATGTAGAAGAATTAACACAAAAATTGCTTATTATAGCAATTTCCTCCTCTCTACTCATGCAGTAAGAGGCCATTGTTATTCTGAAGCAAAAAGCATTGTGACCTCTCAAATGAACTGTGTTAACAATGCTCTTACATTTAATTTAGTTTCTCAGACAATTATTACTCCTAGCCTCCGTAGATGTTAGTATTATGTAATGACCTTACCTTATGTGGAATATGTGAGTGTGTGTGGGGGGGGTGTGGATGAGTGTGTGCACTTCTATTTCCCACATCACTCTACTCCTTCGATGAGGTGAATTTAATTTCTTCTCTCCTAAGGTGAGCCATTCTTCTTTACTAACTGGCTGCATACCCATGCAAGCAAAGCAGTGAGACCTCAGAGCTTCTCTGGTCAAGGTTGACTCCTCTGATGGTGGACATAGACAAAACCACTCCTAATGTGGTGGCAGAAGTTGTGCTCACAGACTCCATGTTGAACAAGATTTAAGACTTCTCCATCCTCGTGGAGCTTTTGTTTCTCTTTCATTCATGTGATCTTCCAGCCTTTTAGTTCCTTTGCTTCCCTCCAGGTGGAACACCTGGACATACCTGTCCTTTCCCATGTGAAGATGGCACAAATGACCAAGTAACAGCTTTACTACCTCACATTTCCCAGCTTGACCTATGACCTAACATGTAGGAAATGATTAATTCTGTTTCATTCTGGTAATGCCTTAGTAAATAAACTACATTCATGTTTTTTTCCAGGCCTTATATTTCAGGGGACCTATGCTAAGAGCCTTAGAAAACTGAGGACTGGAGACATTGATTAAAAAATATATATGATCATGTTGCCAATCTGCTTTTGGACAAACTCATTTCAGACAATTGTATTCTGTTTAAAAACAATTATTTCTCAGTGTCTATTTCTTCCTTCTTATCAATATAAACACACACATGACCTCTTGCATACAGGCACTCATGAATACATAACCATGCCCATGAACACATATACATATGCACCCACATCCACTCTCAGGAATAATTATGCAAACCTCCCTTGCACACACATGCATGTTCACATTTGTACAACATAAGCATTGCACATACTCTACCCAAATACACACACCCATGCACATCAGAACTGTTGCACTCAGATCGTCTTCTTTTAAAAAATATTTTATTGTGACTCAGAGTTTTCTGAGCATTTTGTTCCCTCTGACTTGGTCCAAGAATTCTTTTTGGATCTACCCTTCATGGAGCAATGCTTGGTGTTTGCCGATAACATTGAAACGATGAGACATGAGGGTGCGGTCCCAGAGAATGACCTGACTCCCGGAGCTGTGTGTGGATTACAGCCTGATCCTTATTGTAGATGCATGTGCAGGGGTTGGCACCACGTGACACATTCAAAGACTATTAATGCTGAAATTTTCATCCATTATAATTGTCTGCTAATATCACATGCCATCATCTGTATTTTCTCTGCATGCTTCGAGTTGCTCTTGTTGTTCATGATCTAGTTTTATCCCTTTAAAATGACAGCATAAGCAAACCATCCTTCTGATGCTCTCTCACAGATAAAAAGAAACACAGAGGAATAGTGGTTGCATTCAAAAGACCCTGAATCACAGGAGAGAGGAAAGCGGTAAAGAAACTGCAGATAGGAAAGAATCAACAAATCAACAAAGACTCACATACAGCAGGAAGCTGCTCCTTCCTGAACTGTTCCTGCGGTACCCACCAACCAAGTCATGACCTTCTGTGAACTGGGTAAGTGACCCAGCAAAAGATTCAGCTTCCCTGATAATCACATAACTTGTCTTTATAAAGAGATCGAACCTTAATATTAAAATCTAAAATCTCCAGGGATCTGTTTGGAGTGTGTCTATGAAGAGCAACAAGAACATAGTTCAAGAAGAGTGAGTATAGTTTTCTTTAAAAAAATCATTTTATTGGGGGCTCATACAACTCTTATCACAATCCATACATCTGTCCATTGTATGCCAAGTATATTTGTACATTTGTTGCCCTCATTGTTCTGAAACATTTGCTTTCTACTTAAGCACTTGGTATCAGCTCCTCATTTTTCCCCTTCTCTTCCTGCTCCTCCTTCCCTCATGAACTCTTTAAAAAGTCATTTTATTGGGGGGGTTTCATATAACTCTCAGCATGATCAATACATACATCTATTGTATGCAGACCACATTTGTACATTTGTTGCCATCATCATTCTCAAAATATTCTCCTTCAACTTAGACCCTTTGTATCAGCTCCTCATATTTCCCCTCCCATCCCATTCCCCCCTCATGAACCCTTAATAATTTACAAATTGCCATTATTTTGTCAGGTTGTACTGTCCAATGTGTCCCCTTACCTACTTCCCTGTTGTCTGTACCCCAGAGAGGGGTTATATACAGATCCCTGCAATTAGTCCCCCCCCCCCTTTTTTTTTGGCAACACTGCTCTCTGGTGGTGGGTGTAGGAGGTCCAGCCCCACTGCTTAGTTCCCCCTTTCTACTCCACCTTCCTTCCACCCTCCCGGTATCACCACTCTCACCACTGGACCTAAAGAGCTCATCTCTTGATCATTTAGAAAGGATTTTTATTTTGTCATCTCTTACACTATCAGATGTCTCCTTTTATTCACTTCCCTGTTGCCCAGACCCCAGGGAGGAGGTTATATGTAGAACTTTATAATAGGGTCCCCATCTTCCCTCTATTCTCCTAGTATCACTAGTCCTGAGGGGTCATCTGTCCTGGATTCCCTATGTTTCTGGTTCCTATCTGTACCAGTGTCCATCTCTGTTCTAGCTGGATTTGTAAGGCAGAATTGGGATCATGATACAAGTGGGGGAGAGGGATCATTGAAGAACTAGAGGGAAGTTGTATGTTTCGTTGTTGCCATGCTGCACCCTGACTGGTTCATCTCCTCCCCTCTGCCCTTCTTTAAGGGAATGTTCCACTACCGACCTACAGATGGGCTTTGGGTCTCCAGTCTGCACTCCCCCTCATTTATAATATATAATTTCTGGTTCTTTTATAATCTGATATTTGATCCCTTTGACACCTTGTGATCACACAGGCTGGTCTGCTTTTTTTCCATGTGGGCTTTGTTGGTGAGTATAGTTTAACTGAATTATGGAAAATCAAGAGACCTAATAAACATGTCATGGGAATGTTCGAAGGCGATGAAGGAGAGAAAGGACAAAAAGAGTATTTAAAGAAATACAGAGAGAAAATCCCCCCTAACAAAGGCCACAAATCCAGGAAACAAAAAGAATTCCAAGCATGATAAATAAATTGTTTTGTGCACTATTTGGATGGAAGAGACATTTCCCTTGTGATATGGCTATATTTCACAGCCGTAAGACATTTTATTTTCCTGTAGGTTTTTGTTCTGTTTCTAGTCTAACAGAACACTAAAGGGACAGTTGGGGATATCTTGAAAGTTTTGCTGCACGCCAAAGGGAATGAACGGGTCCTTTTGTAACTGAAGACGAAATCCAGTGACTACTTTAGCTAACAACTCTATTTGTCATGTAAATTTTTGGCGACACAGTGTTTGAAGTGTTTTTCTCCTGTTTCATTTATTTGTGTTATTTTGTGTCTGGTTAAGGCACAGACAGATGGAGAGCACTTTCTAATGATCTAGCTGATGTCTGGAAATAATGTGCCTCACCCCTCCTTTTTTCCCCAAGTAATAGCATTAAGTTGTCTACTATGTGGGTGATAATTTGATTCAAATATGTTGGGGTGAACAAATAAAGTCTCTAACGAGGCAGAAAAGACTGGTCAAGAGAGCAGATGCTGGAGCAGTGCTGCCCAGGATGAGATCTCTGTCTCTTATTAAATGTGTGACTTGCAGCAAAAAATTTATTTCTCTGTTCTTAGTTTCCATTATCAGAAAAGTGATGATAAAAATGAGAACTATGTCAAAGGTTACTGTGAAGATTAAAGATGGTATTTGTGAAGTTCTTAAGACAATAGCCCGATACACTGTAGTCATAATAATTGCATTTTCAACGTACTATTTCTTTTCTGACTCAGCATATCTTAAAGTGAAAGAACTCAAGAAAAAAATTCAAGCCTTAAGCTGCAATATTGAAAGATTCAATGGAGAAAATATTGAATGGTGCATCAAACATAAGATATATGCATGCATATGTTTTTACATATATATGCACACATATAAATATATAAAGAATCCATGGAATCATTGTACCAAAAGAACTTTTTCCATATTTCGAGAGGTAGCACATGATCAAGAACCAGTGGCACTGAAGGAAGTTCAAGCTGCACTAAAAGCATTAACCAAAAACAGGTTCCAAGAACTGATGGAGTACCCACTGACATATTTCAGAAGTTGATGAAGCACTGGAGACACTCACTTTTCTGCACCAGGAAATTTTGAAGACAGTTACTTGCCCAACTGACTGGATGAGATCCATATTTCTACCCATTTCAAAGAAAGTTGACCCAACAGAATGCTCAAATTATAGACCAATATCACTTATGTCACATATGAGTAAAATTTTGCTGAAAATCATCCAACGAGCTTTGCAGCAGTATATTGTCAAGGAACTTCCAGAGGTTCAGGTTAGATTCAGAAGATGTGGAACAAAGGAAATCAGGGCTGATATCAGATGGATCTTTGCTCAAAACCTAGAATATCAGAAAAATGTTTGTGCTTAACTGACTATGCAGAAACATTTAACGGGCTGAGCCCCCGTGGCGTAGTGGTTGTGCACGGGACTGCGGCCCACGGGGATGGAGGTTCAATTCCAGCTCCACAGGAGCAAAGGCTGGGCCTCCTACTCCCACCACCAGAGGGTAGTGATGCCCCCAAAACAAAACCAAAAACCAAAAACATTTAACACTATGGATCATGGAAAACTGTGGTTATTCCTGATAAAAATGGGAATTCCAGAACACATCATTGTGCTCATGTAGAACCTGTAAATGGATCAAGAGGCAAATGTGGAAATAGAACAAGGGAATATTGCTTGGTTTAAAGTCAAGAGAGTGATGTGACAGGGTTGTGTCCTTTCACTATATATATTCAATCTGTGCACTGAAAAAATATTCAGAGAAACTGAGCTGTATGAAGAAAATTTCAACATCAGGATTGGAAGGAGGCGTCTTAAGAGCCTTCAATATCCAGATGACATAATTCTGCTTGCTGAAAGTGAGGAGGGCATGAGGCACATGTTCATCAAGATCAGGGATCTAAATCAATGGAAAGAAAACTAAAATCCTCTCAACTGGACTAATAGGTAACATTATGATCAAAGGAGAAGAGATGGAAGTTTCCAAGGATTTTGTCTTGCTTGGATCCACAATCAATGTTCGTGGAAGTACCCATTAAGGGATCAAATGAAGTACTGGGTTAAGTCCGTCTGCTGCACAAGACCTTTTGAAAATGGTGAAAAACAGTGATGTTACATGGAGGACCAAGGTGTACCTGACCCAAGCCTTGGCATTTTCAATGGTCTCATATGTGTTTTAAAGTTGAATGTTGAATAAAGAAAAATGAAGAAGAATCTGAATGTTGGCCTTATGGTGCTGCAAGGATTATCGAACATTTCTTGGACTGCCAAAAGGACAAATAAATCCATCTTGAAGAAGCACAGCTTCCTTACAGCCAAGAGAGGCAGACTTTGTCTTACATCCTTTGGCTATATAAGGAGAGACCAGTTCCTGGAGAAGGATTATGCTTGGTAAAGGACAGGGGCCGTGAAAAGATGGAAGGTCTTGGGAAAGCTGGATTTACACCGTGGCCGCAGCCATGGACTGGGCTATAAAACAAGTATGATGGCAAGGAGCTCTGGTGTTGGAGTGATGATGCGTCCAGCTGAGCTCCTTGGTAGGCAGATCAAAACCCTCAGCCGTTCCTCTGGAGAAAGACTGAACTTTCTACTCCCACAAAGAGTGACAGTCTCAGAAGCCCATAATGGGGTCACTGGGAGTCATCACTGACTCTATGGCAGTTTTATTGGGGGGGTGGGGGAGGGGTTGGGACAGCAAGCACGATGGTGCAGGACCAAGTTGTGTTTTCTTCTGTTGTACACAGGGTCATTATGTATCAGATGGTACCTAACCAACATTTTTTTGAGGGTGGGGTGTGGGTTGGTGGGAAGAGCGTAATTGCTTGGGGGAAGATTACAATTGCTTCTTGCAAAAATGGAATATTGGAGGCATTTCAGAGAGCGGCTACCTCTCTTAAAAACTTGACATTTATTGATTATAACTGACACATGTTTAAAAATTTCCAGTTGCCAAGTGCTTGGCTAAATATTTTTTTTCTCAATCCAACCCAGTGAAGTAAGCACTATTATTATCTACTGTGTAAATCAAGAAATGGAGGCTAAAGAATTTAAGGAAGTTTCCAAAGCTATAAATATAATAAACCCAAGAGTGATGGCTTGGGAAAGAGTGTGGAGGAGGATCTCTTTGAAGGACGGGTACAAAGAAACTCAACACTGAAGATCAAGAGGACATTAATGAGAATCTTCTAGTCAATCAGCCCTAACTCTAAGCAGAAGGTAGCACTGAGGGATTTGAAGGATGTGGTGTACTGAGACTATCCATAGGGATAGCAAAGCGCCCACTCAGCTAAATTTTAGCTCGTTTAATTGATGTGGTTCCTTTCGTCCCACAGAAGATCTAACAAAAGAAAATATATTTTAGAGGCACAAAACCTAGCTACTTTAGTCTCTACTGTACTATGCTAGATGTCTTTGTTTCAATAAAATTTGAGGCATCCGAAGAAAGTAAAAGTAACACACTATACAAACAAACAAACAAACAAGACCAAACCCAATCCAACCAACAGAACTAATTCAGATGTGACACAGAAGTTGGAATTATTAACCCACTATTGAAAATAGCTACGCATAATGGAGAAAAGATTGCACTTGCCAAGGATTAAATCTTGCTTGTATCTACAAACAGTGCTTGCTCGTGGAAGCAGCAGTTTTAAGTGATCAAAAGACATGTTGTATTGGGTAAATCTTCCACAAAGTCTTCAAAATGTTGAAAAGCAAAGAGGTTACTTTGAAGACTGTGATGAATAGGTTTGTTATGCCAACATGGCCAAAGAAGATAGGTAGGTTTGTTGTGACAAAAATGGCCAATGAACACATGTGAGATAAATTGAAGGGCGGAGATATAAATGGCTCAGGGAGCCTCTCTCCTCTCTCTTGCTCTTGGATCTTTGGACCAGCCAGCTGCCTTGCTTGTCCTGTGCCTCGATTTGCAAGCTACACTACTCATGGGACACCTAATCCGTGGACTGTGTCACGGATTGTTGAGGTTCCTTCAAGCCCTGTTTCACTGCTACTGGAAGATACATCTCTTAAGCTGGGAACTGTTGGACTCTGTCATCTGGCTGAATGTTGGTAGCCTGCCTTGCTGTTTGCTGCTTGTGGTTAGAGAGCCTGAATTGCTCGACAGAGGGCTACCCGGAGACCCTCAAGACTCAAAGGGCTGTCAGTATATTAGCTGTCTCACACAAACAAGTTGCACTGAGCCATTCATATTGTTTCACAGATTAGTTAAATATTTCCTATGTTAACTATCCATCTATCTATCTAAAATTATTAGTGTCCTGGCTTTTTTCTCTCTAGAGAACTCTGTCTAACACAAAGACTAAGTGCTTTGAACTCAAGTCAGGGTATTATCAGTCACCTCTTATGCATGGGAAAGTTTCACATCAAAGAAGAAAAATCAAAGAAGAATTGACATATTTTAATTATGGTGCTGGCAAAGGATATTTAAAATACTGTGGACTGCCAAAAGAACAAACGAATTTTTCTTGGAAGAAGTACAACCAGAATGCTTCTGAGAGATAAGGGTGGTGAGACTTCATCTTATGTACTTTGGACATGTTGTCAGGAGAGACCACTCGCTGGAAGGAGAGTGGAAGTGTATTCCTAGAAGTTTATCATACTTGGGGAAGCAGAGTGCTGCAGAAAAGAGATAGACCTTCAGGTTGACACAGTGGCTACATCAATGAGTTCAAACACAACAATTCAATGAGTTCAATGAGTTCAAACACAACAATTGTGAGAATGGCCCAGGACTGGGCAGTGCTTCATTCCTGTTGTACATACAGTCGCTATGTGCTGAAACTGACTCAACAGCACTGAACAACAGGAATGAATAATATGCTAACAGCTTTAGCAGAAATGTACCAAGATGCATAATCCAGTAGGCAATTTTAGTAGAGAGATGTCAACTATAAGAAATAATTAAATAAGAACGTTTCATGAGTTCGCCAGTAGACTTCACATAGCTGAGGAGAGAATGAGTTGATTTAAATAGAGGTCAATACAAATAACACAGAGAAAAGAAGAATGAAAAGCAGATTAGGTTATTCAGTTGCTGTGAAATTATCTATCTATCTATCTATCTATCAGCTATATATCGAGAAAGAAGAAGGAGTAGGATAGGTGGAGGAAGGGAAGTGTTAGTCTGTGCCAACTAGAGATACTCACATATGTGTAAGAGAGAACTTTATATCAAAGAGCAATTGTATATTGTAAAAACACGTCAGCCCAGTCTCTGTTGAGGCCAAAAGTCCTCATTAGTTCATATGTCCAATTCTAGTCCATAAATTCTCCTTCAGACTAATGTAGCAATACAATGATGCTGAGTACAGGAAGATCACAGGCTGGAGGGTGAAAAGTCTGTGGATCTATTGGTGGTGGAAGCTTCTCAACACTGGTGCACATCTCCATATGGCTCCTCACACAGGAAGTGAAACAGAGATAGTATGTGGCCCATCTCTACAGAGAAAGGGAGGAAAGTCCCAGAATCCTCATAGAAGGCAACACCCACGAGAAGGTATTATCAGGCTGTGATCTGATTGACAGGCTAGACTCCACCACTAGACCTACTATCTATCACAGTAGGGTGTATAGACATACCAAAATCAAATCACCTGATGTTGACTCACAATACCCTACATAATACAGTATAAACTGCTCCTGTGAGTTACCAAAACTGTAACTTTCTTCGTAGGAGTAGAAAACACACACACACATATATACATATATATATATATATATATATATTCCCAAAAAAACCTTATAGCAAGTTCTGCCTGGCAGAGCTTTCATAGAATGCATTTTTTCCTGCTAGGTGAGCTTCAAGTAGCTCCCTCTGAGTTGGTGTACCCAGTGGTGTCACCTGGGAAAGTTCTCTCTGGTCACATTGAATTTTTTCATGAAAGCATCTTCTCTCAAATCTTTTTTTTTTGTGATGGCCAATTTAAGAAAACAGTGGGCATCTGTGAAATTTTGTTTCCTGCTCTGGACAAATGGCACAGAAATGCCACTGTTGTGATGTTGAACACATCTTACAAAGACAGCACTATGGGAAAAACTCAAGTGTACAAGTGGTTTTCTTATTTCAAAAAAGGTGAACTGTTGATTGGTGACAAACCTCCTTCTGGATGTTTGTTAACTTCCCAAAGGAATGAAAATGTAAACTAGTATTGCATTTGGAGTTTGTTGTATCGGGTCGGATGATTAAATCAAGTTTTCTATTTCGAGGTTCTGAGAAGATTGTGTAATAGTACATGACAAAAAAGGCCTGATTTGTAGCAGACTGGTTTTGCCACCATGACACTATACCTGCTCACACAGTCATCTCAGAGTGCCAATTTGGGGCAAAAAGCAGAATGCTTCTTTTGCTTCCCCCACTTTACTCAACCGAACTCCTTCTGTGCAAGTTCTTTTTGTTTCTGTGGATGCAGGGGCCTGAAAGGAGAGCAATTTGGTGATGTAGAAAATGTGAAGAAAAAAACGAAAAAAATGTCAGCCATTCAAACGAGTTTAAAAAATGTTTTCAAGAATGGAATCACAGATTTGGCAAGTGTATTAAGTGTAATGGAGAGTGTATTGAAAATTATGTTTTGTAACACAATTTAAATATGAAGCTTTGAAAAAACATTTTTCACGTATGTGTAGACACACATATTGTTATATATAGTTATATATGTATATATCTAGCAACATGTTGCTTATATAAAATTCAGTGACACGAATTATATTAACCATATTGTGCCACCATCTGTAGCATCCTTTGCCAAGTTGCCCATCACCATAAACAGATATTGAATGCTTCCTAAATAATGACTCACTGCTCTCCCTTCAAGTTTAGAGACTCTTGATCGCATGCATTTTCAAATTGGGACCTGGAGCAACCTGCACCACTTGATGGGAAATTGAACTAATAATACAATGTGCTTGAATGTGCTTCCTAAGACATCTATTCATGACTCTCTCAAAGGGAATGTGGCAAAGGGAATGATTTGCCAGATTCAACATAATGAGTTAGGAAAGTGCACCTTAGCGACTTGACAACAATTGTCTGCATTCAGAATCCCCATCCCACCACTTTCTTATTCCTCCATAAATGTTTTTCACTGATTGCAGCAGAACACCTTGTGTGATGAGGTCTAGTGCTCTCCCTGGCCAGAGTAGAAGAACCACGCAAGAGGACAGAACACTTGGAGCGTAGCTCCATGGGAAGTAAATTCTTTGAACTTTTATAGGTGCAACAAGTTTTGCAGCATTTTAAAAGACTTTATAAGATGAGTAGTGACTTCTAAAGACTTCTAGGGTATTGGAAGTGTAATCTGTAGTTTGAAAAGAGACTCCTGAGCTGGAAAAGTTTCAAGGAATTATTTGCTTTAGCTCTCATTACAATAATATTTCAAATATCAGCTGCAAAGTAGTCTTTGTGCTGAAATTAGTTGCATTTTCAACACATTTTATTATGCCTTTTGTATGCTGTATGTGCATTGGCCACCAACATAATTATCATTGAACTTGCTTTTATAGTTATATATTCTGACTTATTTTTTAAGATGTCATCAGTTGAACAATTTAAGTTAGCATGACTCAGCTAAGTATAATTCAAGAAAAGTTATTTTTGTACAATATTTGTCATTTTGTGACTGACGAATTTCATACAAAATGGTTGCAAGATTTGATATTTGACATTTATCAGGACTCTCTCTTTATGGCTCAATGTATGTACTATATGTATGTGTGGTACATTGTGGTCTACACTGTGTTGTACCTGGGATGGCTATAAGTCAGAACCAACTTGATAGCAACTGACAACAAAAATTTCCACATTTTGTTTACCGTCCATGGATAAATAATGGAAAATTAGACTCTCTTTTGGGCCATTATGAATAGTGCTACCATGACCATTACATGTTTACTTACCAGTTTCTATCCCTGCTTTCAATTCATTTAGACATATAGACATATAAAATTGTTGGATCTTATGTTAATTATTTTTTGGGGGGAGAATATTTAACTTTTTTTTGAATCATTGAACTGTTTTCTATAGTGGCTTTACTACTTCACAATACAACCAGCAAAGAACGAGGGTTCCAATTTCTCTACTGTCTATTGTTTTCTGTTTAAAGAAACATTGCGATCTTACTGGGATTAAAGTAATATCTCATGTTGCTTTGATTTGCATTTCCTGGATTGTGTGAAGGAGAGATCAAAGCCCATTGTGTCTTATAGGTGATCAATTGATTAGATATACTTTCATGGCAAAGGTCAACATTTTCTTACTGAATTCCAGTGGTAGTGGTTATAAATTAGTTGATTATGTATGTATGAATATTTTTCTAGATTTCCCTTTCTTCTTGGTTGATTCATTTGCTCTTTTACAAGAAAGGGTTTAACTTTTAGTGCAATATTTATCAAACATATTCTCCAATGTTTGCATATGATTAGGTTTAGGAAGCACTTCTCTAGTCATTAATTCGATGTTTCTTAAATCTGGCTGGATTTCAGAATAATCCGTGAAGCTTTTGTGTAAAGCTCAGATCCATAATCAGAGATTCAGACTATGCAGTTCCTAAAAAGTATGCATGTAATTCATATGATAGACCTCAAATGAGAATTCCTTGCCTAGCTAGCCAACATTGTAGCCCAGCAGAGATGGTTCTCACTGGCTCATCACATGCCAGAGATAAAAAGAGAACTTATGTAAATCTATGTCAACAAAATGAAAACTTGAAGCTTAGATAATGGGAAAAAATGAACAAACTCTTACTTGTGAATGGGGTGAAAATTTACAGAGCAAATAATTTTTCCGGTCAATACTTCATGCACAATTTGCTTCATGTCATTGATTACAATCACTATCAGTGACATCACTTATTCTATGTCTTTCCTGTTTTCTATTTTTATTCCTCCTTATTTCCTAATCTTTCTAATCTTTGTCCTTTAGCAAATGCTTCCCTGGGTTCACAAATGGTTGGCTATTCTTAGAAGTGCTATTGTTATGTTGCCCTTATACCTATTTGTTTGGGGTTTTTTTGGCTAAAAATTGAATTACCACAAACTTAAAATCAACCTCACTGCCAACTCATAGAGACTGTATTAGTCCTGGTAGACTAGAAACAAATTTATAAACACGCTCATATGTGTGTAAGGTATAGTTTTATATACAAGAGCAACTGGGCATTAGGAAAACACCCCAACCCCATCCAGTTCAAAGTCATAAGTCTGATATTAGCTCATATGTCTGATTCCAATCTATAAAGTCCTCTTCAGACTCATGAAATACATGCCATGATGCCAAATGCAGAACAACCACAACCCAGTTGGTAGAAAGTCTTTGGATCCAGTGACATTGTAGACACCTCTGTGCTGTCAGGGGTTTCTGAGTGGCTCTGCCAGTTCCCAGGGCATGGGCTGTATCAGCATAGTGCCATGTGTCTTGTCACTAGAACATATCCAAAGGAAAGACTTGAGAGAAATAGTGTCTCCTACCTCCAAACAGGAAGTATCGGATTTCCCAGAATTCTTAGGAGAAGTCCATGCCCACACAGAGGTCTCATTGGCTACCTCCAGATTGACAGACTAGACTCCACCCCTAGACTCTTAATCCTCAAATTGACACCAGATTAGGTGACTATCGCAGAGACCCTATAGAACAAACTAGAACTTCCCTTGTGAGTTTCTGAGACTGTCACCCTTCTTCAGAGGAGAAAGCCCTCAGAGCTGCTGGTGGGGTCAAACTGCTGAGCTAGCCCAGTGTGTAACCATCATGCCACCAGGGACCCGGGTGAGGTCCATTCTAGGTCTGAAGGCTGACAAAAGACCACAGTTCTCTCTGTCTCTATCTGGTAGAAAGCCTGGTATTTTAAAAAGTGAATTTTAGTTTCATACCACATTGTTCTCCCATTCTATCAGGATCAGACGAGCCCAAGAAGGTCAAGACAAGTTTGAGATGGAAAGGCATTTGGGAATGAATCTTGGGGTGTCAGTATGAGTTTCCTTGGTAGGCACTCAAAGGAAAGGAATTTAGACAGATGCGATCATTTGAACAAAGAATCATGAGAAAACCTGGAGAAATTTGAAAAGTGTACCAAATTTGGTATTTCTAGAAAGTAAAGCATAAGCCAGGAAAAGCAATAGATAAAATGTGAGATGTGGCTAAAACCTGAGTTATGATGGCTTTGTATGCTATCAAGGAGCTTACGTCTATCATGATATTGATAGGGTATCACAGATCTTATTTTGTCTGTTCCCCACCAAAGTGTTAACTTGTCTGGGCCTTGATTCAGTGTATTTCCAGGTATGAAATGATACAATAAGGAAATTAGGTAATGATTCCCTTTGAGGTGTATCTGATGTCTTAAATCAAGCTAAGAATTAAAGGTGGGCTACCACACCTTCAATCCAGATACAGTCCTGGTTTGATGTAAGGGGACTTTCCCTTGAAGGTGGCCTGGACTTCTTTTATTTACTAAGAAGTAAAAGGAGGGAGATGCAAACAAGGATTAGAGCCCTCTATCAAGAAAACAGTCTAGAATGCTTCTCTTGGACGTGGGACCTTTTCACTGAGAAAATCTTAGAATTGGGGAATTCAAGGCGAAGTCCATGGAGATCTCTCAAGAAATGCTGGGCCTGAAGATGCTGAAAGGAGACAAGAGCCTTCCCCCAATGATGGCACAGAGAAAAAGCCTTCTCCTAGAGATAGTTCATACGTCTAGTTTCTTAAACTGAAAGGGAATAGATTCCTCTTCATTAAAGCCACCCATTCTTGGTATTTCTATTAAAATCGCACCAGAATAACAAAGGTACAAAAAATCAATTGATTTAATGTCTATGCCGAAAGTTTTTTGTGTGTGAAGAGGATAGCTTATATTTATTATGTTTAGTACCCATGGGAGTGACTTAAATATTTGGGGTTAGAATTTTCCAAAATTCACATACTGGGTGGTTGATACCAACATTTTAGCGAGGACACAGATGAGACACCACATGTATATTTTCTTCGTGCGGCTTAGGCTTCCTCACAACATGGTGACTAGGCTTCAAGGTCAAGTGCAGAAAAAGAAAGAGAAGATCATATTACCTTTGTAGCCTTGTTCTGGAAGTCACACAACATAAATTTCCCTGGATTCTATACTTAGAAGTACTCATGAAGTCTTTTCCTAGTGAAGGAGAAAAAAAGAAAAAGCTCACTTCTTGATAGAATGGCAAAGTTCTGGAAATAGACACCTGGGAATTTGCTAGGCACACTTCTGGAAAATTCACCCTGCAGCATGTGTCATCATAGTCCCTATGATCATCTGTACCTTGCTCATCATGATCTTCTTTCTTTAACACATTGCTGGACATGACTCACATTCATAGAATGGATGAAGCCCAAATGATGCTGTTTTTTTTTTTTTATGTTCAGGGTTCAAGCAAAGTGATCAAAGGTGGCAGGATTGTCCTGACTGCCACTGTTGGGGAATGCTAATGCCAAGAAAAATGCTTGGAAAATCTGAGGCCTCCAAATTTTCTTTGAACATCAGAAAAAGAAGTTAGATTTAGGGACTTGTAGTTAGCAGTGAGATTTAAGATGTTTAGTCACACACATAAAAAACCCTATGTCTTCTTGGGCTAACTGGGACAAATTTATGGTGGAGAAATATTATGTTTAAAAAAGATGGTGAGGTGAGCCAAGAGTCCTCTGCCTGCAGGGCAATTTTTCCTTTGGAAATTTTAGATTTCACATCTAGGTGAAAGGTACTATTGGTGACCTTGTTTATGGATGAGAAAGCAATATATTTGCAAAGTGAAGTTCTTCCCAGGAAATTAGTCTGTCCCTGACTTCTGTTGCAAAGCTGCTTTGATTTATCCACCAGCCAAACTTTCCTGACAGAAGGGATGATTAAACTGGCTAACAATTGAAATATGATACGGGGTAATCCTGTTTGGTTGAAGCCACGTGACTGAAACAGAGCGTCTCCACCAAGGCCTGTTGACCCTAGGCCAGATGTTTCGAGAAAATTTATAGAATGACTGGAAAAACAAAGAAGATGATTAGAAATGGGATAAAATCAATCCTTATTTTGAAACCACCAAAAGCCAGAAAACATGAAGGAAACAGATACAAATGAATGCATCACCAATATTTTAAAAAGTGCATATGCAAAGCAAGATTTAAAGCAAGTAGTATATTTGTATAAAAATCATCTGGCACTAGGCACAGTATCGGTCTATCCATGTATCTGCATTGCACAATGAGACAGGCTATACCTCAAACTTTCAGGCAGCTGTTGGCCTGCAAGGAATGATACACAATACACCCACTGATATCAACCATTCCGTGGACGCTGTGTTCATTTCTGATCAAGCCAGACACACGAGATTCTTGCACATGTTGTCAAGGAGGAAACCACTGTTCTAGAGGGCAAATAGTAAATAATGACAAAGGAGTCTTAAAGGAGAAATACTTACCTTGCCCCAAATTATCCACGCTTGTTTTTAAGTCTCTGGGTTGGCACACCAAATTCCTGCAAATATGACAGAGTTTAAAAGGCCATTCTTGACCCTTAGAAGTTGATGGTTTCATAGAATGGTAGTGGTCCCCCCAAATATTTCAGTTCCATTCACCAGAACCTGTGAATATGCTACATTCCATGACTATCCACTATATTATGTGGCAAAAGGGATATCGAACGTATGATTAAGTTAAGCATCTCTCAGATGGCTAATGATCTTGAGTGTTTCTAGATATGTTGGCTGGCTGCCTGAATTTGGTGGTTTGTTCATGTCCTCTACCTCTTTTTAAATTGGATTATTTATCTTTTTCTTATTGAGGTGTTGACATTTTGTATAAATTTTAGAAATTTGCCCCTTTTCTGATATATTGTTGCCAATATTCAACCCCACTCCTGAGTATTGTTTCTCTTATGTGCCCTTTTGTTGAACTCTTTTGGTGCATTTAAGTGCTAAATTTCAGAAGTTCTCAGTTTATCTTCTGTCACTGGTGTATGTTTCCACTGTGTTTGATAATATGTTTGTTCTATGAGGTATGGTTTCCAATTTTCTTTCTATTTTTTAATTAATGATCTTTATAGTTCTAGGTTTTACTTTTAGGCCTTTAATTCATCTTGAGTTTGTTTATATACAGAGAGTGAGATATTGGTTCTCTTTCATGCTTCTGCAAATAGAAATCTAGTTTTTCCAGCACCGTTTGTTAAAGAGACTATTTTACATGTAATCTGTTTAATCTTTTGTCAAATGTTAGCTGTCCATCGGTAGTTGGAGTTACTTTTGAGTTCTCAATTCTGTTTAGTACCAGGCTATTTTTACTTCTGTCTTTGTGCTTAAAATATTCTCCTTAGTTCCTTTTCTAAAAGTTGTAGCTTGCTTATTAGGGGTTTCTTTCCTTTTTGTACAATGTTGGTGATTGTTTTCTTCACTTTTTAAAGACTGAGTTTGGGACCAAGATCAAGATTGCAGTATAACTGAAGATTGCTTTGGGTAGTATTGATATTTTCACAATGTTAGTTCTTTCTTCCTATGAGCATGGTATTTTCTTCCATTGGTCTCTTTGTTTCTTGTAGTTTTTTTTTTTTTTTTTTTTTTTTGCATCACTGCCTTCTGGTGGTCACGATAGCTACCCAGCCTTGCTGCTGCTGGATTTGAACTGCCAAGCCAGTGGGTCGCAGTCCCGCACTCAACCACTACTCTACCGGGGCTCAGCCTGTTTCTTGTAGTTTTATAGGGTTTTTTCTTTTGCACCATCTTTGTTTCTTTGTTAGATTAATTTCTAAGTAATTCACTTTTGAGTGGAAATTATAAATGATATTATTTTCTTGATTTCCTTTTTTCAGTTTTATTTGTTGGAATATAGGAATACAATAGAGTTAAGCAAGGACAATGAATCTGCGAGGAAACACTGAAACACCAATAAAGGTGGAACATGATGGTGGGACAGGAGGGAGATGGAAGGAAATAGAGGAAAGAGTAAGAAGGCAAAGGGCGCTTGCAGAGATCTAAACATAGATATGTTCATACATAGATACAATGATCTATTATAAAGAGGGAATAAATTTAAGAACATCTCTATAGGTCAAATACTAGGGTAGCAAGTGGACCTTGGGCCCTCACCCAGGTGCTCCCTCAATGCAAGAACACTTTGTTCTATGAATCTGGAATTCCACGAAGCTCACTGACCCAACATGATCACAGAAGTAAAATGGGTGCATAAGCAAATGTGGTGAAGAAAGCTGATAGTGTCCAGCTATCAAAGGATATATCTTCTGGGGTCTTAAAAGCCTGAAGATAAATAATAGACCATTTACCTGAGAAGAGACCACACCCACGCATAAGAAACACAATAGCCAGCGTCACCACAAGGTGGTGAAATAGTCATCAAACCAGGGTGTGTGTGTGTGGGGGGGGGACACACACATATCACTGTGTGCACACATCCCCAAGGCATCTACTGAGGACATGTGGGAGCATGAGCAAGAGTGGTGAAGAAAGCTGATGGTGCCCAGCTATCAAAAGATATAGCATCTGGGGTCTTAAAGACTTGAGGATTAACAAGCAGCCATCTAGCTCAGGAGCAACAAAACCCACCATAAAAGAAGCTCACTTGCCTGGGAGATCATGAGGTGCTGAAACAATCAGGTATCAGGCATCAAAGAACAAAAATCAAAATCAATGGACCAGTTGATTCCCGATACTATCGCTGAAGAAAAATGGATACAGAGGCAAGCAGAATAGAAGAATTGATGGTGCCCAGCTGCCAAATGATTGAATTTCTGGAGTCTCAAAGACTTGAAGATAAATGAGTTGCCATTCAGTGCAGAAACAGCAAAGCCCACATGGAAGAAGCACACCAGCATGTGTGATCAAGAGGGCTGTAGGGAGCAGGTCTCAAGCATAAAAGAACAAGAATCACATCATCACGAATGAGGGGGAGAGCAGGGTGGGGACCTAAGGCCCACTGGTGGGTACTTGGTCACCCCTTTACAGGGGAGTCATGGGGAGGAGACAGACCAGTCAAGGTGTAACAGGGCAGCGATGATGCATACAAATTTCCTCTAGTTCCTAAAGTCTTCCTCTTCACAACCATCATGGTCCCAACTCTACCTTACAAATCCAGATGGACTGGAGAAGGTACACTGGCAGAGAGGGAAGCTGGAGATATGGGGAAACCAAGATGAATGAGTCCCTTCGGGCCAGTGGTTGGATTGGAGCTGCTGGAAGGGTGGAGAGAAGGTGGAGTAGAGAGATGGAACCAACTGCGAGGATATACACATAAGCTCCTATTTGAAGGACGGGCATCAAAGGAGTGGGTTGGGGGAGAGGTCGGGCATTGTAAGATATGACAGAACAATAATAATGTATAAAGCATTGAGGGTTGGTGGGGAAGGGAGAGGAGGAGAAGAGGAGAAGGGATGGAACAGCCGATACCAAGGGCTCAAGGGAAAAGGCAGATGATTGGAGAATGATAACAGCAGCGGACATGTGAAGGTGCTTGGCACAGTATGTTGATTTATATATTGTGAAAAACAAGGTGTGAGCCCCCAATAAAATCATTTTAAATAAAAAATCGAGAAGAAATCTTGATCTTATACCTTTCTGCTGAGTTTTTAAATCCATTTTTAATTTCTTACAAAGTCTTTGAGATTTTCTATTATAGGATCATATTAACTGCAAGCAGAGTTTTACTTCTTTGCTAATTTGAATATACTTAATTTCCTTCCTTTCTTGTCTTATAGTTCTAGTCTGCCTTACCCTTAAAGCAGTTATCTGTATCTTTTATTGATCATCTTTTTTCCTAGTGATTATTTTTATTTTCATTACTTCAATGAATATCTACATGTTGTTGTAATATACAAATATACTTGCATGTGCATGTACATGCACTGGCATGAGAAAACACACACACACACACTTCAGACCTTTAAATTTGTTTTGTGAATTGGTAACTTATGGTGACAACATGTCTTTTAGAATAGGACTTTGCTCCAAAGAGTTTTCTTTATGGTTCTTATCTTTATGGAAGTAGATCATATGCCTTTCTTCTAAGATGACACTGGGCATCTTAGTACTTTGCACAGACCACTTCTACCAGCCAGAAACTAGACACAGAGTAAGAGATGAAGTGTGTGAGAGAAATAGTCACAGTCCTAGTTAATTTATAATCTGTGTCTAAATATGCATAGATAACTTATCTTGAGTATCTCAGAAACTCTCATGTCCAGAGTTGAACCTATCATGGTCCTTCCCAAATCAGAATCTTATCCTTTCTTCATTCCCCATAAGTATCTCTAGATATCTAGTTGGCCAAGTCAGAAACTTCACTGAGTCTTTTGTTTATGTAGATGTTGAGTGACACTACTTTCTGTAGTAGATGTCTCCTGGTGAAGCTATGTGACCATTCCCATTTACTTATCCTATGACTCTGTGTTCCTGGTCTTCAAATCATTTTTTCTGCTAGGTATCTGACTAGGCCAATGGCTATTTCCTATGAATAACTTTGGGTGCCCTCTTAATTTGCCACTTTCCCTTTCACACAAAGTGAATGACAAGTGCACTGCTCATATACTTACTTCTTGGGAAGATTTCCCCTTCAAGTGCTTTTCAAACTGCCAACCTTTCAGTTATTAACCCAGCTCATAACCATGGTGCCACCACAGCTCTCTAGTGCTTTTCCAGGATCCTCATAATGGAGCTGTAATTAATCTGTTGTAAATATTAGACTTACAGCTGCATACTGAGTTGGCCTAACTCTAAAGCAAACTTGAACTTTTTTCTCCTCTTCCAACTTGTACAAGATTCTACAATATGGTCATAGGTGCCAGGTGAGGGAAGATCTAATGTAGCCATGCTGTGTAAAAGGAGACCTGGACTACTTTTTCAAGGATGGACTTATGCCTCTTATCTTGGTCAAGTCCAAGCTCCGTTATTCCATATCTATGCTGATCCACTATGGAGCCCTCTGACTTTATAACTTGGATGACCAATGCCATTTGCACACGATGGTCAGTCCAAGGTGCAAGGCACTTGGAACCCTATGTTCAAATATTCAGTCTTATCAAATTCCATTCACACAGCGAGTTGTTTCTCATAAATCAAATAACTTCTCCCTGTTATGGGCATTACTCCAGAACACCAGGGGTCTACACTGTGATCCTCCCATGGTGAATTGCTAGAAATGCCTCTCTCTTTCGTTAGCATGGGTACATGCAATAATGTAGCATGTGGTGGAACATAAGACTCAAGAAGCAGGGCTACCTGTAGGGTTGCCTAATACAGGAACCTTTATGGCTCTGGGCCTCATTCTCCACGGGTGTCCATCCTGGTCTTTTATTAGATAAATTGTCACAGTTTTCCTATTTGTGGTAGGTGTTGCTTTCAGAATCTAAAAATTCTTACTAGAAAGGAAGTAATTATGGTTCCTTCTTTGTGTGGATGACTCCAGCTACAGCAAATTAATTACCTTTTGAAGAGGCTCTTCTTGTGCAACCCTGATCATTGAACCCCCCCTAAAAACTAACTGGTGCAGAAGATCCTTTTAGCATTACAAGAAAAAAAAGTCATGAATTATCTGGTAGTTAATTTTCCAGATAAGTGAAGCTCATCTCTTGACTGGCAAAGTCTTTTTTTATTTAGACCTATTGTGAAAAAGAATGTGATTTAGTCTTGAAAATGTAATGTTGCTCATGGAAAAGATAGGAGAATGGTTGTCAAAAGAGTTGTTTGTGTATTCTTATGAAAGTGATGGTTATTAAGAGTCAGCATAAAATGGTAAAGAAAAGGTTTTTTTTGGGGGGGGGGATTGAGTTAGCAGATCATTTGTCTAGCGAAATGGGAAGATGAAGAGAATAGGTCTCCATTGGGCAGAGTCATCTAGAGGAATAAAACCAGGACAATTATAAATATATATATGCTTAGATTTATATAGGATGAAAGAATTTAACAGCTAATTAGTCCATACAGCCATACAGAGAGCTCAGTTCAACTCATTTCTGTGGAACTGTTAATATACTGGAAGTCCTTCAACTCATGAGGGCTACTGAGTTCAAAGTCAAGGAAGTAGACAGCTGAGTCTTCCCTCAGGAAATGCAGGTAGCATCTTCCCACAGGCAGACAGTAAATAGCAGGGAAGGACACTAACTGTCAGCTACTCAGGATTTTAGCAAAACAGGTCCAGGTGAAATATCAAGCTTAAGCAATCCACCATCCTCAAGCTCAAACAGTGTACATACCAGGAGTGTGCCTAAGCAAATCTCGAAGGAACCTCAATCTCTAGCAACATGATCCACAGGTTGCCTGTCCAACAGGTAGTGTAGCTTACAAGTTGAGGCAGAGAATCAGCTAAAGGAGCTGCACCCTGGACCAATCTCCAGAGAGAAAGAGAGAAAGAGTTGGGCCTTGACAAGCCATTTATCTCTTTGCCCTCTAATCAAACTGTGATCAGATTAATCCCACATGTTTCTATTGGCCCAGTTGGCAAAATAAACTTGCTTAGACTGCTGCTCATTTTCAGAAAGAAAAAAACTATTCAGCACCACTTTGGTCATTAAAAGCTTTTGTTCTATAGCCCAATGTCCAGGTTTAAGTATAAGCATCTGCTTTTTCAGCATCCTCTAGATCATACCAGCCCCCAAAGAAGAGGTATTGTCCACTCTAGGAAATATTGATGTAGAGTGAATCTGAACTTTAGCAAGGCAGACAATGAACGCTATCATTATTGTGCTTTAAATGTGATTAAGAAATACAGGCTTAGTTATGGTACAATTAGACATACTCAAAAGCTACAACTTACTTATCAGTTTGGAGTATCATAGTGCCTTATTATCATGCTGTTAATGACTTTAAAAATTAGCCAATGAAAACCACATGAATCACAACAAAATATGTTCAACTTGCTTGATTTGGACAGGTCATAAGGAGAGATCCATTGCAGAGGGCCAGTAAGCACAAAGAAGACCCTGAATGAAGTGTATTGGTATACCTTAATGATGGAGTCAAACATCTAATGTGAGTTAGAGTTGACTTTATAGTAGCTAACTCATTGGACTGTGAATGGTAAAATTCATGGTTTAAATTCCCCTGCTGTTTCTTGGGAGTAAGATAAACTTCTCTTTCTGTAAAGATTTAAAGCTTCAGAAACCCTAGTTGCTAGAGTTGGTAACTCTTTTTTTTTTTTAAAGAAATCATCAGGGACAGCTGTTATCACCATCCATCCTCATCCATCCATCCATCCATCCATCCATCCATCCATCCATCCATCCTTGTGTGAAGTATATTTGTAGATATGTTGCCACCAACAATTTTTTTTGATGCCACCAACATTTTCAAAACACCTTCTTTCTACTTGAGCCCTTTATATCAGTTCCTCATTTCCCCCCGCCCCTTGAAAATTTATATATATATTTTTGATAAGACAACGAATTGGTACCTACCTGATGGCAGTGGGTTGGGAGAACAAAAAGCAACAAAGTTAGAAAGACATAACCACTGAAGAAGTACTACTAGTTGATCTGTACCATTGTGGAGGAATGTTCTTAGAATGCTACAGTAGATTTCTTCCTTTACACTAACTTTTATTGGTGATTTGAGGGCAGTGGCTGATGAAAAACTGATCAAGTAATTAGGTGATATGGCATTTATTGGAAATTGTTGATATAATAAATGACAGAACTAAGGAATTGCAGGAACTCAATTGGCCAGACATAAGATAGTTTTGGGTCTATGTCTAAAATATCTAATTATGCATGTTGAAGAAAGAATAAGACAGATAACCAATTGAACCAACACTAGATGTGAAAAATATTTAATTTTCTGAAGGGGGAAGAAGAGCGTGTGGAGTGCATCCTGGCCCACCAAGCCTCAGTGTCCCCACTGAGAACACAATGTACAGCGAGGGCCATATGGTCACCCCTACAATGAAACATGGCATCCCTTTCTGACCCAAGACCCTATGGGGGCAACGGTGGAGAATCAGGGTCAATACTGTATACCTTGACCCCACAGCACCATGGCAAAATACTAAGGGCACACCCTTAGTATTTAGTTTAGTATTTAGCACACCCTTAGTATGCAGTTCCCAAGAGAGTGTCAAGGATACACTTGGGGCTAGGGTGTGGCACCTCATTGCACTCAATCACAGGATACTTCTGGAGGTCAAAGAACAGACCTTGAACTATTTACAGGTTTTTATTTCGTTCTTATTTTTCACTTATATATATTCTGGACATTGGATATTTTTTGTCATTATTTTATTTTGTTTCATTGCTTTACCTTAGGATGCCTTTTTTGTACATATGATTATCTCGGCAGGTCTATCTAGATAAGATAAACTGGATAAACAGTACGGAGGAGAAAACAATGGGACTGATGTTTTCAGGGGAAAATGAGAGATGGGGAGGTGGGGGAAAGGAGGTGGTGTTGACCAACCTAGGGATAAGGGAACAACAAGTGATTCAAAATCAGTGACAAGGTGGATATGAGAGGTCTGATAGGGATTTATCAAGAGTAATGTAACAGAGAAAAATTACTGAAACCCAAATGAAGGCTGAGCATGATAGTGGGACAAGAGGAAAGTAAAAAGGAAATAGAGGAAAGAACTGGCAGGGGGGGGTAAAGGGCATTTATAGAGATCTAAATATAACAAATATATTTATATATGATGATGGAGAAATAGATCTATATGCATATACTTAAAGGCTTGGTTAGTATTAAGACAGCAGATGGGCATTGGACCTCCACTCAAGTACTTCCTCAGTGAAAGAACACTTTGTTCTATTGAATTGGCATTCCATGATGCTCATCTTTCTGACACGATCACTTAGGACCAATGTGTGCAGAAGCAAAAGTAGTATCAGACACCAAAAAACTAAAAATTTCACCATTATAAATGAGGGGGAGTAGAGATTGGGGACCCAAAACATGTTCTATGAGGTCCAATGAAAGGAATAAGTGTATTTATCCTTTCAGAGAAACATGCTTTAACCAGTTTCTATCAAACATTTTTCTAATTGTACTTAATAGAACTATAATGTAGGATGGTTCCTCTCATCTTCTTGTATGGCTTGGACATGGGTTCTGCTGATGTTGCTCTTGCATTTCTTTTTTTTTTTTTGAGTGGGGTGGCCTGGGGTGGGCATCACTGCCCACTGGTGGTGGGAGTAGGAGGCCCAGCCTTTGCTCTTGGAGAGTTATGGCTGGATTTGAACCTCCAACCCAGTGGGCCACAGTCCTGCGCTCAACCACTACGCCACTAGGACTCAGTCCTTGCTCTTGCATTTCTATGCATAAAAAGATTGACTTTGAAGTTTTCATTTTGTATCAGCTGCAGTCACAGTGACCTTTGGAGACATATTCTCTAAAGTGTACAATTAGTATGCCGTAAAAATGAGAATTATCAAAAAAATGAGAATTATCTATATTTGTATATCTGTTGACTTATTCTAGGCATTCTTGATTGTTTTAATTATCTAGTCCTCTATAACACAAATTAGTGGCTTCACAGAACAGAAATTAATGTATTTTCTCAAAATTCTGGAAGCTCACATTATGGTTTGAACATGTTAATTTCTTCTGTGGGCCTCTTTCTCAGTTTCTGGTGTCTGATTTTGATCCTTGACAATCCTTGGCATGCCTTTACTTGTAAATAAATCCTTATGTAGTCTGACTCTGTCTCCACCTATGTATGTGGTTTTCTGTTTATTCTGATTTTTTAATAACTTAGAAATGTGTTGACTTAGGTGTACTTGGAATGACCTCAAATGATATGATTTTGATTGATTATATCACAGTAGATTCCATTACACAAAGTGCTTACATTTTTTTTTTGGAATATATTCTGCTCTCCCAGACTAATTGATCAAGCTTCTCCATGATAGTAACTAGAATGGTGTTTGGCCAAAGCACTGGTAAATCACTAACCATTTCCGATTAACTTTTACTCAGCACTGATTTAATAGGATAAGGCAGTTGTATAAATAGCTGTGCAAATCCTCACCTTTTCCTCCGAGATCTGAGGGGTTCTGTAGCTTTAGCCCTTTTTTTATCTGTGATTTTAAGAACTACAATCCTTATATTTCACCTTCAAAAATGGTTGACAATGAGTGTGGATAAAGGTAGGAAATGTACATTTGAGTTTAATTAAGGGCCAAGGTGGTTTGTTAGCTTCATGGAGAGAAGATGTAACAGTAGTATGGCAAGACAATGAGAAAGATAATTGTAGTGATGATACTTTTTATATTTAATGGAACTCTCTCAAAAGATTTATAAAGACCTATCTTTTGTGTGACTTTCTGGACAAAGATGCTGTCTTTCCAAGGAAGAGTAAACATACTAGCTATACAACAAGCACAACATATTAGTACAAATAAAGTTATCACTTGACTAGATGGTAAAACATTTAATGACTAGGGCAAAAGATAGGTAAATTTTATTTGAAGGGGAGTAGTTATTAAAAAAATCTAGAGTATGAGAAAAACTGAGAACAATCCAATGATGTGAGATTATAAAACTCAGACACTATAGGAAGGTGGAGTGAGAAAAAACATGGCAAGAAATTGGGGAAGGATTTTGAAAGAGAAGAATAACTACATTAACATGGATACTCATAGGTGGAAGATTGTGGCAATCATGTGCTTGTGTTAATTTCATTATTGAGATATAGGGGTGGAGTCTAGCCTGTTAATCTGGAGATAGCCATTAAGTAGCCTATGAGGCCTTTGTGTGGGCATGGCTTTTTCCTGAGACTTCTGGGAAATCTCGTGATATTTCCCTCGTGGAGATAAGAAGCTATCTCCCCAGTTGTTGGGAGTTAGTCTCAGAGACAACAAACTATGGACAAGACAAGCATCCCAGGAGCTGGAGGAGCCGAGGAGAAGCCACACAGCTTTACCCTGATGGAACCAGACCTCTAAAGCTGGCGAAGCCACGTGGAGAACCCTGCCAGTGCCAGGATTCTGCACCCACTGACCTGTGACTTTGTGAGTCAGAAGGAGACTTTATAGACTGATATTGGGCATATGGGCTAATATTGGACTTATAACTTTTGGCTGGACTAGGGTGGGATGTTTTCTCAATGTTCCATTCTTCTTCTATATAAACCTTTTCTTTATATCCATATGCATGTCTATGAGTTTGTTTCTCTAGTCTACTTGGACTCACACAAAGTTAATGCAATTCTTGATTCTTTGGTACCCAAAGTAACGTGGAAAGTGAAAACTAGGGAAAGACATGTTGGGCCTACGATCAGGGTAGGGTTATTTTGAAGCAGGTATCCAAGGGGTCCAATGCTAGATATTTGGAGGATTTAGTGAAGTTGGTTATCATTGGATACAGAGTAGTAAGTCATGAAATCCAATCTGGTGATGGAAACTACATCAGAGGCTACATTCCAGGATTCATCTCTAGTAGCACCCCAGTCAGCAAAAGTGAACTCAGCAACCAATGGCAAGATCTTGCAGGGGTCCCAGCAGGTACTAAGCTCCAGTCTGTCACAGGTGGGACAGTGCAACAGGTACAATGATGAAGTCCAGGTAGGGGTAGGGTCAAAAACAACCCACAAGAATTTCACTCTGTATGAAAATTTAAAATCAGAGGTAAGGTGTGTGTGTGTGTGTGTGTGTGTGACTAGTCTGAAAGCAGATCCTTGAATAGATTTGGGAGTCTTTACAGGAGACTAGAATCAATTTTCTATTTTAAAACTTTTCCCAACAACAGTTGCTTTAGCGTTCATGTTGATGTGACCTTGCAGCCAAGCATGTTACCTGGAAGGGTCTTGATGTATAGTATTATTGATAAACAATGGAGCTCATTTTCTGAGAAAATGCTGTTATTTGTGAACTTTTCAATTATCTGACAATGTTCTGCCATGTGTAAGGTTTTCTATGGCCAATCCCTCTGAAACAGAATGTCTACTCTTTCTTCCTCCCTTCCTTTTTCCTTTCTTCCATAGTCTGTTCTTACTCTGGAGGTTGTGCTACTGAAATCTGTTCATTTTTGGTGACTCTTCTGCTATTTGAAATGCCAGTGACAAAACTTCCAGCATTGTAACAACATGCAAGTTGCCGTCTTATGACAAACTGATAGACAAGTGGTGGATTTAGAACTCTGTGCAGGGTAAAAGAATCAAAACAATGAAAATTTAACAAAATGTTTATTGTCCAAAGTCATGCTATATTTATGTAAGACTATTTTGAATTCAGAAAGAGTAAATGGCTGGAAGAAGCTTGATACAATGGGTCTTACCTGCGTCGGAACAGAACAATACAATTATCAATTGTAGTTGTGTCCAGTCTGACTCATCGGACAAAATAGAAATGCTCGTTAGGGTTTCTGAAGCTTTAAATTGAAAGATTGCTTTAGTTTTATTTACAAACATTTTACAGGAGGAAACAGAGTCTTCTTCCATGTAAGGAGTGGCTTGTGGAGTCGAATTACTGATTTTGCAGATCACACTCCAATCATATCCAATGTTAATATAGCTGATTGGGTTCTGTTTTTCTTATTTTATGAGATCAAGTGGTATCCATTCACAAGCCAGTCTCTGTCCCCCCTACTCATATCTTTTGAAGTTCAAGTTTAGTAAATATTGTTTGAAATTAGAAAGAGAAGATTTGCAGTTTTCTTTAGATAAAAGAAACATGTCTGGAAACATTGTGCTTGCAACTGTGTCATTAACCAATGATGCATGTAATCCCACATCTATATTATCTATCCACCTGTCTGCTAAATTTCTACTTTTAGATATTCTATCTTTGACTTCCCTAGTTGACTTCAAGTCAATCATGACTTTGTAGTTTTTCATCTATGTTCAAATGGTACAAAATTCTTTTTATTATTTTCCAGTAAAGTGGTTATTTTTATTCTGTGACTTTGGACATCTTCCCAGTCCAGATGTCTCTTTCTCTCAATAAACCTTTGTTGCATTAATTCAGTAGGCGCCATGATACTGTATTATGAGAGCTCTAATCAGCTGTGTTAGACCAGGTGGACTAGTACATAAGTCCCTGCTCAGATTCGTGCAACACATGCAATGATATCACATACAGAAAGATCACAGGTGGGTGGGTGAAAAGTCTTGCCGATCCAATGCCGATGGAGGCATTTCTGCACTAGCACAGGTCACCATGTGGCTGCTCAATCTCTTTGAGCATGTCTTCTCAATATGGCTCCATGTAGCTTATCAACAGGAAGGAGAAAGCAGTGAGAGTGCGTGTCCCATTACCAGGTAGAAAGAGAGGAAGCTCCCAGAATTCTCATGAGAAGGACGCATCCACAAGGCGGCATCATCGAGCTGTGGTTTTACTCCTACACTTATTTATCAAATTGACATGAAATTATGCAACTACCATGCCGAGAGAACACAAAGGCTCTGCAAGCCTTTGATATCTTGTGTAGCAAGATAAACTCCAGACTCTAAGGAGTGGGTGGAAAGAGGTGAATGCTTTCTCGCTGACCAGCCAGGATAGGGATTGAATGGAGTTGAAGCTGAGCCTGCTGAGTATTATATTAGAGCTTAAATTCTGATAACAACATATGTAAAAGCAATAGACATGGATCATAACAAGCAATATAGATAATGTTGAAAAAAAAGTGGGAATTCTAGAACACATCATTATGTTCATGATGAACCTGCACATAGACCAATTGTTTGAACAGGTCCAGGGATATTGCATGCTTTAAAATAAGGAAAAATTTTACCACAGGGTTTTATCCTCTCACCACATGTTTTCAGTTTATGTGTTGAGTAAATAATCTGAAAAGCTAGACTATATGAGGAATAATATGGCATCAGAATGGGAGGAGGCATTATCTACAATCTGCTATTTGTGGATAACACAGCCTTGCTTGCTGAAAGTGAAGGGCATGAAGCACTTGCTGATGAAGATCAAGGGTTCCAGTCTTCAGTCTAATACACAACTTGATGTAAAGAAAACCAAAAATCCCCAATACTAGACCAAGAGGTAATATCATAGAAAATGGAGAAATGATTAAAATTATTAATGATTTCATCTTGTTTGGATTCACAATCAAGGCTTATGAAAGCAGCAGTCAAGAAATCAAATAAACTGCCAGAGAGTCTGTGAATGACAGTGAAAACCCTAAATCCATTTGCAGGATCCCCCATTTGAATCAAGCCTCCCTTGAATCTCCTCTGATCATTGACCAAGGGAGGTGAATAGTCTTCCTATCAGAGAGAATTTGAAAGTGGACTAATGCAGATGTCGTTAGGTTAAAGTTTGACACCTTATCATTTCTTCTTCCTTTTGATCTACTTTAAATTTGTTCTAGTTGTTGCTTTTTTCTGCTATCTTTTTAACTGAGGTACTGCCTGTACTTTATTTTGTGATTATTGGTTTATTATGTTTTTTTTCTTCCTTTTGTATTTTTTCTATGAAATTTAGGCTAGGTCAACCTATAGAGATAGTGACTGGATCAATAGTTTCTTGGGTCTATGACAGAGGAGGTGAGAGAGGGGAGTGGGGAGCTCATGAGTATAGGAAGGAAGAAAACATTCTCACATTGATGATGGTGATGATTGCACAAGTCTTTTTAGCATGTTCACACTATTGAACTGTATAAGTGACTTGTGTGTCAATAAAGATCTTATATTTAAAAAATGTTCAAGCTATATATACATTAAAGATTTATCAATAAATTAAAAAAGAAATCAAATGAGACATTGAATAGGGCAAATCTACACAAGATTCCTTTAAAACATTGAAGAACAAGGAGTTCAGTTTGAGGACCCAACCTATGATGTTTTCAATATCTTTATATAGATATGACTTGGACATTAAACAAGAAACAAGAATTGATGCATTTGACTCATGAAGCATTTTCAAGGGTCATGAACTGCCTAAAGACCATGGGAAAACAAAACTCAGCAGTGATAGCTCCAATTTTCTTGGAAGAGGGGCAGCCAGAATATTTCTTGGAAGAGGCACAGCCAGAATATTTCTTAGAACGAATACTGGCCAAATGTCTCACATACTTTGGATGTGTCATCAGGAGAGCCGATCTCAAGAAAGACACATCATACTTGATAAAGTAGAATGGTGGCCACATATAGGACATACGCAACAAAATGGATTGGCAATGGTTGTACGAATAGGCTCACACAAAACAACTATTGTGAGAATGGAACAAGATTGAGCAGTGTTTTGATTGGCTGTCCACCAGATCTCTAGCAGTCGGACCTGACTTGATGGCATGTAACAACAAGTTCTGCACAGCACGGTCGTTCAGGATGGCATCATCACAAACAGATCTTTTATTATTAAAAAATTTCTCCCCCAACAACACAGCATTTCCGCTCGTGCTATTTGCAGTTCTAGCAAATCAATGGTTTCTAAACGAAGTCCAGTCAAACAGGCTGTGATGCATCGCAGTGGAACTGCCTCTTGCAATTTGGCAGGAACATCCAACCGGGGTGAGCCCTTGATTAGCATTTTAATTGCTGGCCCATTGCTGGCCTGTTGCAAGACAGCCTTCAAAGGTACAGCAAGCACATTTCTATTAGTTCTTACCATGTGATTTACTGGCCCTGTAA